>VCKV01000217.1:0-26296 GCA_005876975.1 Drosophila orena | reverse complement strand
TAAAAATAACTAGTTTTTAGAGGTTGGCAATCGATAAAACTATTTTTAAAAGGTAAAAATCCTTTTTTATTGAAAAAAAATTGTTTTATGAGGTGGAAAAATGAAAATATTTAATTTTGAGTGTAGGAAGCGTCAACAACTATTTGTAATGTGTGGGTAAACGTTATTCTTAAAAATAACTAGTTTTTAGAGGTTGGCTATTGATAAAACTATTTTTAAAAGGTACAAAATCGTTTTTTTATTGAAAAAAATAGTTTTATGAGGTGGAAAAATAAAAATATTTAGTTCTAAGTGTTGGGAAACTTCAAAAACTATTGTAATGTGTGGGTAGCGTTAATTATTAAAAATAACTAGTTTTTAGAGGTTGAAAATCGATATAAAACTATTTTAAAAGGTACAAATTCTTTTTTTACTGAAAAAAATAGATTTCTGAGGTGGAAAAATGAAATATTTAATTTTGAGTGTAGGGAAGCGTCAAAAACTATTTGTAATGTGTGGGAAAACGTTATTTATTAAAAATAACTAGTTTTTAGAGGTTGGCAATCGATAAAACTATTTTAATAGGTAAAAAAAAATCATTTTTTAGTGAAAAAAAAATAGATTTATGAGGTGGCAAAATGAAAATATAGAATTAAATATGGTGGGAAACGTCAACAACTATTTGTAATGTGTGGGTAAACGTTATTTATAAAAATAACTAGTTTTTAGAGGTTGGCAATCGATAAAACTATTTTTAAAAGGTACAAAATCGTTTTTTATTGAAAAAAAATAGTTTTATGAGGTGGAAAAATAAAAATATTTAGTTCTAAGTGTTGAGAAACGTCAAAAACTATTTGTAATGTGTGGGTAAAAGTTAATTATTAAAAATAACTAGTTTTTAAAGGTTGGCAATCGATAAAACTATTTTTAAAAGGTAAAATCTTTTTTTACTGAAAAAAAATAGATTTTGAGGTGGAAAAATGAAAATATTAATTTTAAGTGTAGGGAAGCGTCAACAACTATTTGTAATGTTGGGGAAAACGTTATTTATTAAAAATAACTAGTTTTTAGAGGTTGGCAATCGATAAAACTTTTTTTAAAAGGTAAAAATCTTTTTGTATAGAAAAAAATAGATTTAAGAGGTGGAAAAATAAAAATATTTAGTTCTAAGTGTTGGGATTTATGAGGTGGAAAAATGAAAATATTTAATTTTAAGTGTAGGGAAGCGTCAAAAACTATTTGTATTGTGTGGGTAAACGTTATTTATTAAAAATAACTAGTTTTTAGAGGTTGGCAATCGATAAAACTATTTTTAAAGGTAAAAATCCTTTTTATTGAAAAAAAATTGTTTTATGAGGTGGAAAAATGAAAATATTTAATTTTGAGTGTAGGGAAGCGTCAACAACTATTTGTAATGTGTGGGTAAACGTTATTTATTAAAAATAACTAGTTTTTAGAGGTGGCAATCGATAAAACTTTTTTTAATAAGGTAAAAATCTTTTTTATTGAAAAAAAAATTGTTTTATGAGGTGGAAAAATGAAAATATTTAATTTTGAGTGTAGGAAGCGTCAACAACTATTTGTAATGTGTGGGTAAACGTTATTTATTAAAAATAACTAGTTTTTAGAGGTTGGCAATCGATAAAACTTTTTTAAAAGGTAAAAATCTTTTTTATTAAAAAAAATAGATTTTTGAGGTGGAAAAAATGAAAATATTTAATTTTGAGTGTAGGGAAACGTCAAAAACTATTTGTAATGTGTGGGTAAACGTATTTAATAAAAATAACTAGTTTTTAGAGGTTGGCAATCGATAAAACTATTTTTAAAAGGTACAAAATCGTTTTTTTATTGAAAAAATTAGTTTTATGAGGTGGAAAAATAAAAAATATTTCGTTCTAAGTGTTGGGAAACTTCAAAAACTATTGTTATGTGTGGGTAGGCGTTATTTATTAAAAATAACTAGTTTTTAGAGGTTGGCAATCGATAAAACTATTTTTAAAAGGTAAAAATCCTTTTTTATTGAAAAAAAATTGTTTTATGAGGTGGAAAAATGAAAATATTTAATTTGAGTGTAGGGAAGCGTCAAAAACTATTGTAATGTGTGGGTAAACGTTATTTATTAAAAATAACTAGTTTTTAGAGGTTGGCAATCGATAAAAACTTTTTTAAAAGTTAAAAATTTTTTTATTAAAAAAAATAGATTTTTGAGGTGGAAAAATGAAAATATTTAATTTTAAGTGTAGGGAAGCGTCAAAAAGTATTTATAATTTGTGGAATAACGGTATTTATTAAAAATAACTAGTTTTAGAGGTTGGCAATCGATAAAACTATTTTTAATAGGTAAAAATCATTTTAGTGAAAAAAAATAGATTTATGAGGTGGCAAAATGAAAATATATAATTAAATATGTTGGGAAAGGTCAACAACTATTTGTAATGTGTGGGTAAACGTTATTTATTAAAAATAACTAGTTTTTAGAGGTTGGCAATGATAAAACTATTTTTGAAAGGTACAAAATCGTTTTTTATTGAAAAAAAATAGTTTTATGAGGTGGAAAAATAAAAAATTTAGTTCTAAGTGTTGAGAAACGTCAAAAACTATTTGTAATGTGTGGGTAAGAGTTAATTATTAAAAATAACTAGTTTTTAAAGGTTGGCAATCGATAAAACTATTTTTAAAAGGTAAAATCTTTTTTTACTGAAAAAAATAGATTTCTGAGGTGGAAAAATGAAAATATTTAATTTTGAGTGTAGGGAAGCGTCAAAACTATTTGTAATGTGTGGAAAACGTTATTTATTAAAAATAACTAGTTTTTAGAGGTTGGCAATCGATAAAACTTTTTTAAAAGGTAAAAATCTTTTTGTATAGAAAAAAATAGATTTAAGAGGTGGAAAAATAAAAATATTTAGTTCTAAGTGTTGGGATTTATGAGGTGGAAAAATGAAAATATTTAATTTAAGTGTAGGGAAGCGTCAAAAACTATTTGTATGTGTGGGTAAACGTATTTATTAAAAATAACTAGTTTTTAGAGGTTGGCAATCGATTAAAACTATTTTTAAAAGGTAAAAATCCTTTTTTTATTGAAAAAAAATTGTTTTATGAGGTGGAAAAATGAAAATATTTAATTTTGAGTGTAGGGAAGCGTCAACAACTATTTGTAATGTGTGGGTAAACGTTATTTATTAAAAATAACTAGTTTTTAGAGGCTGGCAATCGATAAAACTTTTTTTAATAAGTAAAAAATCCTTTTTTATTGAAAAAAAAAATTGTTTTATGAGTGGGAAAAATGAAAATATTTAATTTTGAGTGTAGGGAAGCGTCAACAACTATTTGTAATGTGTGGGTAAACGTTATTTATTAAAAATAACTAGTTTTTAGAGGCTGGCAATCGATAAAACTTTTTTTAAAAGTTAAAAATCTTTTTTTATTAAAAAAAATAGATTTTTGAGGTGGAAAAATGAAAATATTTAATTTTGAGTGTAGGGAAACGTCAACAACTATTTGTAATGTGTGGGTAAACGTTATTAATAAAAAATAACTAGTTTTTAGAGGTTGGCTATTGATAAAACTATTTTTAAAAGGTACAGAATCGTTTTTTTATTGAAAAAAATAGTTTTATGAGGCGGAAAAATAAAAAATTTCGTTCTAAGTGTTGGGAAACTTCAAAAACTATTGTTATGAGTGGGTAGGCGTTAGTTATTAAAAATAACTAGTTTTTAGAGGTTGACAATCGATAAAACTATTTTTAAAAGGTAAAAATCCTTTTTTATTGAAAAAAAAATTGTTTTATGAGGTGGAAAAATGAAAATATTTAATTTTGAGTGTAGGGAAGCGTCAAACAACTATTTGTAATGTGTGGGTAAACGTTATTTATTAAAAATAACTAGTTTTTAGAGGCTGGCAATCGATAAAACTTTTTTTAAAAGTTAAAAATCTTTTTTATTAAAAAAAATAGATTTTTGAGGTGGAAAAATGAAAATATTTAATTTTAAGTGTAGGGAAGCGTCAAAAAGTATTTATAATTTGTGGAATAACGGTATTTATTAAAAATAACTAGTTTTTAGAGGTTGGCAATCGATAAAACTATTTTTAATAGGTAAAAAATCATTTTTTAGTGAAAAAAAATAGATTTATGAGGTGGCAAAATGAAAATATAGAATTAAATATGTTGGGAAAGGTCAACAACTATTTGTAATGTGTGGGTAAACGTTATTTATTAAAAATAACTAGTTTTTAGAGGTTGGCAATTGATAAAACTATTTTTGAAAGGTACAAAATCGTTTTTTATTGAAAAAAAATAGTTTTATGAGGTGGAAAAATAAAAATATTTAGTTCTAAGTGTTGAGAAACGTCAAAAACTATTTGTAATGTGTGGGTAAGAGTTAATTATTAAAAATAACTAGTTTTTAAAGGTTGGCAATCGATAAAACTATTTTTAAAAGGTAAAATCTTTTTTTACTGAAAAAAATAGATTTCTGAGGTGGAAAAATGAAAATATTTAATTTTGAGTGTAGGGAAGCGTCAACAACTATTTGTAATGTGTGGGAAAACGTTATTTATTAAAAATAACTAGTTTTTAGAGGTTGGCAATCGATAAAACTTTTTTAAAAGGTAAAAATCTTTTTGTATAGAAAAAAATAGATTTAAGAGGTGGAAAAATAAAAATATTTAGTTCTAAGTGTTGGGATTATGAGGTGGAAAAAATGAAAATATTAATTTAAGTGTAGGGAAGCGTCAAAAACTATTTGTATTGTGTGGGTAACGTTATATTAAAAATAACTAGTTTTTAGAGGTTGGCAATCGATAAAACTATTTTTAAAAGGTAAAAAATCCTTTTTATTGAAAAAAAAATTGTTTTATGAGGTGGAACGGAAAAATGAAAATATTTAATTTTGAGTGTAGGGAAGCGTCAACAACTATTTGTAATGTGTGGGTAAACGTTATTTAATAAAAATAACTAGTTTTTAGAGGTTGGCTATTGATAAAACTATTTTTAAAAGGTACAGAATCGTTTTTTTATTGAAAAAAATAGTTTATGAGGCGGAAAAATAATAATATTTCGTTCTAAGTGTTGGGAAACGTCAAAAACTATTGTTATGAGTGGGTAGGCGTTAGTTATTAAAAATAACTAGTTTTTAGAGGTTGACAATCGATAAAACTATTTTTAAAAGTAAAAATCCTTTTTATTGAAAAAAAAATTGTTTTATGAGGTGGAAAAATGAAAATATTTAATTTTGAGTGTAGGGAAGCGTCAACAACTATTTGTAATGTGTGGGTAAACGTTATTTATTAAAAATAACTAGTTTTTAGAGGCTGGCAATCGATAAAACTTTTTTTAAAAGTTAAAAATCTTTTTTTAAAAAAAAATAGTTTTTGAGGTGGAAAATTGAAAATATTTAATTTTAAGTGTAGGGAAGCGTCAAAAAGTATTTATAATTTGTGGAATAACGGTATTTATTAAAAATAACTAGTTTTTAGAGGTTGGCAATCGATAAAACTATTTTTAATAGGTAAAAATCATTTTTTAGTGAAAAAAAAATAGATTTATGAGGTGGCAAAATGAAAATATAGAATTAAATATGTTGGGAAAGGTCAACAACTATTTGTAATGTGTGGGTAAACGTTATTTATTAAAAATAACTAGTTTTTAGAGGTGGCAATTGATAAAACTATTTTTGAAAGGTACAAAATCGTTTTTTATTGAAAAAAAATAGTTTTATGAGGTGGAAAAATAAAAATATTTAGTTCTAAGTGTTGAGAAACGTCAAAAACTATTTGTAATGTGTGGGTAAGAGTTAATTATTAAAAATAACTAGTTTTTAAGGTTGGCAATCGATAAAACTATTTTTAAAAGTTAAAATCTTTTTTACTGAAAAAAAATAGATTTCTGAGGTGGAAAAATGAAAATATTTAATTTTGAGTGTAGGGAAGCGTCAACAACTATTTGTAATGTGTGGGGAAAACGTTATTTATTAAAAATAACTAGTTTTTAGAGGTTGGCAATCGATAAAACTTTTTAAAAGGTAAAAATCTTTTTGTATAGAAAAAAATAGATTTAAGAGGTGGAAAAATAAAAATATTTAGTTCTAAGTGTTGGGATTTATGAGGTGGAAAAAATGAAAATATTTAATTTTAAGTGTAGGGAAGCGTCAAAAACTATTTGTATGTGTGGGTAAACGTTATTTATTAAAAATAACTAGTTTTTAGAGGTTGGCAATCGATAAAACTATTTTTAAAAGGTAAAAATCCTTTTTTATTGAAAAAAAATTGTTTTATGAGGTGGAAAAATGAAAATATTTAATTTTGAGTGTAGGGAAGCGTCAACAACTATTTGTAATGTGTGGGTAAACGTTATTTAATAAAAATAACTAGTTTTTAGAGGTTGGCTATTGATAAAACTATTTTTAAAAGGTACAGAATCGTTTTTTATTGAAAAAAAATAGTTTTATGAGGCGGAAAAATAATAATATTTCGTTCTAAGTGTTGGGAAACTTCAAAAACTATTGTTATGAGTGGGTAGGCGTTAGTTATTAAAAATAACTAGTTTTTAGAGGTTGACAATCGATAAAACTATTTTTAAAAGGTAAAAATCCTTTTATTGAAAAAAATTGTTTTATGAGGTGGAAAAATGAAAATATTTAATTTTGAGTGTAGGGAAGCGTCAACAACTATTTGTAATGTGTGGGTAAACGTTATTTATTAAAAATAACTAGTTTTTAGAGGCTGGCAATCGATAAAACTTTTTTTAAAAGTTAAAAATCTTTTTTTATAAAAAAAAATAGATTTTTGAGGTGGAAAATGAAAATATTTAATTTTAAGTGTAGGGAAGCGTCAAAAAAGTATTTATAATTTGTGGAATAACGGTATTTATTAAAAATAACTAGTTTTTAGAGGTTGGCAATCGATAAAACTATTTTTAATAGGTAAAAATCATTTTTTAGTGAAAAAAAATAGATTTATGAGGTGGCAAAATGAAAATATAGAATTAAATATGTTGGGAAAGGTCAACAACTATTTGTAATGTGTGGGTAAACGTTATTTATTAAAAATAACTAGTTTTTAGAGGTTGGCAATTGATAAAACTATTTTTAAAAGGTACAAAATCGTTTTTTATGAAAAAAAAATAGTTTTATGAGGTGGAAAAATAAAAATATTTAGTTCTAAGTGTGAGAAACGTCAAAAACTATTTGTAATGTGTGGGTAAGAGTTAATTATTAAAAATAACTAGTTTTTAAGGTTGGCAATCGATAAAACTATTTTAAAAGGTAAAATCTTTTTTAACTGAAAAAAATAGATTTCTGAGGTGGAAAAATGAAAATATTTAATTTTGAGTGTAGGGAAGCGTCAACAACTATTTGTAATGTGTGGGAAAACGTTATTTATTAAAAATAACTAGTTTTTAGAGGTTGGCAATCGATAAAACTTTTTTTAAAAGGTAAAAATCTTTTTGTATAGAAAAAAATAGATTTAAGAGGTGGAAAAATAAAAATATTTAGTTCTAAGTGTTGGGATTTATGAGGTGGAAAAATGAAAATATTTAATTTAAGTGTTGGGAAACTTCAAAAACTATTGTTATGAGTGGGTAGGCGTTAGTTATTAAAAATAACTAGTTTTTAGAGGTTGACAATCGATAAAACTATTTTTAAAAGGTAAAAATCCTTTTTTATTGAAAAAAAAATTGTTTTATGAGGTGGAAAAATTAAAATATTTAATTTTGAGTGTAGGGAAGCGTCAACAACTATTTGTAATGTGTGGGTAAACGTTATTTATTAAAAATAACTAGTTTTTAGAGGCTGGCAATCGATAAAACTTTTTTAAAAGTAAAAAAATCTTTTTTATTAAAAAAAATAGATTTTGAGGTGGAAAATGAAAATATTTAATTTTAAGTGTAGGGAAGCGTCAAAAAGTATTTATAATTTGTGGAATAACGGTATTTATTAAAAATAACTAGTTTTTAGAGGTTGGCAATCGATAAAACTATTTTTAATAGGTAAAAATCATTTTTTAGTGAAAAAAAATAGATTTATGAGGTGGCAAAATGAAAATATAGAATTAAATATGTTGGGGAAAGGTCAACAACTATTTGTAATGTGTGGGGTAAACGTTATTATTAAAAATAACTAGTTTTTAGAGGTTGGCAATTGATAAAACTATTTTTAAAAGGTACAAAATCGTTTTTTATTGAAAAAAAATAGTTTTATGAGGTGGAAAAATAAAAATATTTAGTTCTAAGTGTTGAGAAACGTCAAAAACTATTTGTAATGTGTGGGTAAGAGTTAATTTTAAAAATAACTAGTTTTTAAAGGTTGGCAATCGATAAAACTATTTTTAAAAGGTAAAATCTTTTTTACTGAAAAAAATAGATTTCTGAGGTGGAAAAATGAAAATATTTAATTTTGAGTGTAGGGAAGCGTCAACAACTATTTGTAATGTGTGGGAAAACGTTATTTATTAAAAATAACTAGTTTTTAGAGGTTGGCAATCGATAAAACTTTTTTTAAAAGGTAAAAATCTTTTTGTATAGAAAAAAATAGATTTAAGAGGTGGAAAAATAAAAATATTTAGTTCTAAGTGTTGGGATTTATGAGGTGGAAAAATGAAAATATTTAATTTTAAGTGTAGGGAAGCGTCAAAAACTATTTGTATGTGTGGGTAAACGTTATTTATTAAAAATAACTAGTTTTTAGAGGTTGGCAATCGATAAAACTATTTTTAAAAGGTAAAAATCCTTTTTTTATTGAAAAAAAAATAGTTTTATGAGGTGGAAAAATGAAAATATTTAATTTTAAGTGTAGGGAAGCGTCAACAACTATTTGTAATGTGTGGGTAAACGTTATTTATTAAAAATAACTAGTTTTTAGAGGCTGGCAATCGATAAAACTTTTTTTAATAAGTAAAAATCCTTTTTTATTGAAAAAAAAAATTGTTTTATGAGGTGGAAAAATGAAAATATTTAATTTTGAGTGTAGGGAAGCGTCAACAACTATTTGTAATGTGTGGGTAACGTTATTTATTAAAAATAACTAGTTTTTAGAGGCTGGCAATCGATAAAACTTTTTTTAAAAGTTAAAAATTTTTTTTTATTAAAAAATAGATTTTTGAGGTGGAAAATGAAAATATTTAATTTTGAGTGTAGGGAAGCGTCAACAACTATTTGTAATGTGTGGGTTAACGTTATTTAATAAAAATAACTAGTTTTTAGAGGTTGGCTATTGATAAAACTATTTTTAAAAGGTACAGAATCGTTTTTTTATTGAAAAAAATAGTTTTATGAGGCGGAAAAATAAAAATATTTCGTTCTAAGTGTTGGGAAACTTCAAAAACTGTTTTATGAGTGGGTAGGCGTTAATTATTAAAATAACTAGTTTTTAGAGGTTGACAATCGATAAAACTATTTTTAAAGGTACAAAATTCGTTTTTTATTGAATAAAAAAATGAGGTGGAAAAATGAAAATATTTAATATTAAGTGTAGGGAAGCATCAAAAAGTATTTATAATTTGTGGAATAACGGTATTTATTAAAAATAACTAGCTTTTACAGGTTGGCAATCGATAAAAATTTTTAAAAGATACAAAATCGTTTTTTATTGAAAAAAAATAGTTTCATGAGGTGGAAAAATAAAAATATTTAGTTCTAAGTGTTGAGAAACGTCAAAAACTATTTGTAATGTGTGGTTAAGCGTTAATTATTAAAAATAACTAGTTTTTAAAGGTTGGCAATCGATAAAACTATTTTTAAAAGGTAAAATCTTTTTTTTTTACTGAAAAAAATAGATTTCTGGGTGGAAATAGAAAATATTTTATTTTTAAGTGTAGGGAAGAGTCAAAAACTATTTGTAATGTGTCCTTTTTTATTGAAAAGAAATAGTTTTATGAGGTGGAAAAATGAAAATATTTAATTTTTAGTGAAGGGAAACGTCAACAAAAACTATTTGTAATGTAGGGGTAAACGTTATTTATTAAAAATAACTAGTTTTTAAGAGGTTGACAATCGACAAAACTATATTTTTAAAAGGTACAAAATCGTTTTTATTGAAAAAAATTGTTTTTTGAGGTGGAAAAATGAAAATATTTAGTTCTAAGTATTGGGAAACGTCAAAAACTATTGTAATGAGTGGGTAGGCGTTAATTAAAAAATAACTAGTTTTTAGAGGTTGGCAATCGCTAAAACTATTTTTAAAAGGTACAAAATCGTTTTTTATTGAAAAAAAAACAGTTTTATGAGGTGGAAAAATGAAAATACTTAATTTTAAGTGTAGGGAAGCGTCAAAAACTATTTTAAATGTGTGGGTGAACGTTATTTATTAAAAATAACTAGTGGTTAGAGGTTGGCTATTGATAAAACTATTTTTAAAAGGTACAGAATTCGTTTTTTATTGAAAAAAATGAGGGGAAAAAAAGAAAATATTTAATTTTAAGTGTATGGAAGCGTCAAAAACTAATTTGTGGACTAACGGTATTTATTAAAAATAACTAGTTTTGGTTGGCAATCGATAAAACTATTTTAAAAAGGTAAAAATTATTTTTTATTGAAAAAAAATAGATTTATGAGGTAGCAAAATGAAAATATAGAATTAAATATGGATTAAAACGTCAAAAAACTATTTAAAATGTGTGGGTAAACGTTATATTTTAAAAGTAACTGGTTTTTAGAGGTTTGCAATCGATAAAACTATTTTTAAAAGGTACAAAATCGTTTTTTATTGAAAAAAATTGTTTTATGAGGTGGAAATATGAAAATATTTAATTTTAAGTGATGGGAAACGTCAAAAACTATTTGTAATGTGTGGATTAGCGTTATTTATTAAAAATAACTAGTTTTTAGAGGTTGGCAATCGATAAGCCGTTTTTTAAAAGGTAAAAATCTTTTACTATTGAAAAAATAGATTTCTGAGGTGGAAAAATGAAAATATTTAATTTTGAGTGTAGGGAAGCGTCAAACAACTATTTGTAATGTGTGGGTAAACGTTATTTAATAAAAATAACTAGTTTTTAGAGGTTGGCTATTGATAAAACTATTTTTAAAAGGTACAGAATCGTTTTTTTATTGAAAAAAAATAGTTTTATGAGGCGGAAAATAAAAATATTTCGTTCTAAGTGTTGGGAAACTTCAAAAACTATTGTTATGAGTGGGTAGGCGTTAATTATTAAAAATAACTAGTTTTTAGAGGTTGACAATCGATAAAACTATTTTTAAAAGGTACAAAATTCGTTTTTTATTGAAAAAAATGATGGTGGAAAAATGAAAATATTTAATCTTAAGTTTAGGGAAGCATCAAAAAGTATTTATAATTTGTGGAATAACGGTATTTATTAAAAATAACTAGCTTTTACAGGTTGGCAATCGATAAAACTATTTTTAAAAGATACAAAATCGTTTTTTATTGAAAAAAATAGTTTTATGAGGTGGAAAAATAAAAATATTTAGTTCTAAGTGTTGAGAAACGTCAAAAACTATTTGTAATGTGTGGTTAAGCGTTAATTATTAAAAATAACTAGTTTTTAAAGGTGGCAATCGATAAAACTATTTTTAAAAGGTTAAAATCTTTTTTTACTGAAAAAAAATAGATTTCTGGGGTGGAAATAGAAAATATTTTATTTTAAGTGTAGGGAAGAGTCAAAAACTATTGTAATGTGTCCTTTTTTATTGAAAAGAAATAGTTTTATGAGGTGGAAAAATGAAATAATTTAATTTTAAGTGAAGGGAAACGTCAAAAACTATTTGTAATGTAGGGGTAAACGTTATTTAGTAAAAATAACTAGTTTTAAGAGGTTGACAATCGACTAAACTATATTAAAAGGTACAAAATCGTTTTTTATTGAAAAAAATTGTTTTATGAGGTGGAAAAATGAAAATATTTAGTTCTAAGTATTGGGAAACGTCAAAAACTATTGTAAAGAGTGGGTAGGCGTTAATATTAAAAATAACTAGTTTTTAGAGGTTGGCAATCGCTAAAACTATTTTTAAAAGGTACAAAATCGTTTTTTTATTGAAAAAAAATAGTTTTATGAGGTGGAAAAATGAAAATACTTAATTTTAAGTGTAGGGAAGCGTCAAAAACTATTTTAAATGTGTGGGTGAACGTTATTTATTAAAAATAACTAGTGTTTAGAGGTTGGCTATTGATAAAACTATTTTTAAAAGGTACAGAATTCGTTTTTTATTGAAAAAAATGAGGTGAAAAAATGAAAAATTTAATTTTAAGTGTATGGAAGCGTCAAAAACTAATTTGTGGACTAACGGTATTTATTAAAAATAACTAGTTTTGGTTGGCAATCGATAAAACTATTTTAAAAAGGTAAAAATTATTTTTTATTGAAAAAAAATAGATTTATGAGGTAGCAAAATGAAAATATAGAATTAAATATGGATTAAAACGTCAAAAACTATTTAAAATGTGTGGGTAAACGTTATATTTTAAAAATAACTAGTTTTTAGAGGTTTGCAAATCGATAAAACTATTTTTAAAAGGTACAAAATCGTTTTTATTGAAAAAAATTGTTTTATGAGGTGGAAATATGAAAATAAGCGTTATTTAGTAAAAATAACTAGTTTTTAGAGGTTGGCAATCGATAAAACTATTTTTAAAAGGTAAAAATCATTTTTTATTGAAAAAAAAATAGTTTTATGAGGTGGAAAAATGAAAATATTTAATTTTGAGTGTAGGGAAGCGTCAACAACTATTTGTAAGGTGTGGGTAAACGTTATTTATTAAAAATAACTAGTTTTTAGAGGTTGGCAATCGATAAAACTTTTTTTAAAAGGTAAAAATTTTTTTTATTGAAAAAAATAGATTTCTTAGGTGGAAAAATAAAAATATTTAGTTCTAAGTGTTGGGGTTTATGAGGTGGAAAAATGAAAATATGGAATTAAATCTGTTGGGAAAACGTCAAAAACTATTTGTAATGTGTGGTTAATCGTTAATTATTAAAAATAACTAGTTTTTTGAGGTTGGCAATCGATAAAACTATTTTAAAAAGGTACAAAATCGTTTTTATTGAAAAAAATAGTTTTATGAGGTGGAAAAATAAAAATATTTAGTTCTAAGTGTTGTTTCTTCAAAAACTATTGTAATGTGTGGGTAAGCGTTAATTATTAAAAATAACTAGTTTTTAGAGGTTGACAATCGATAAAACTATTTTTAAAAGGTACAAAATTCGTTTTTTATTGAAAAAAATGAGGTGGAAAAATGAAAATATTTAATTTTAAGTGTAGGGAAGCATCAAAAAGTATTTATAATTTGTGGAATAACGGTAATTATTAAAAATAACTAGTTTTTAGAGGTTGGCAATCGATAAAACTATTTTTAAAAGGGTAAAATTTTTTTTTGAAAAAAAAATAGATTTATGAGGTGGCAAAACGAAAATATAGAATTAAATATGTTGGGAAACGTCAAAAACTATTTTAAATGTGTGGGTAAACGTTATATTTTAAAAATAACTAGTTTTTAGAGGTTGGCAATTGATAAAACTATTTTTAAAAGGTACAAAATCGTTTTTTTATTGAAAAAAATAGTTTTATGAGGTGGAAAAATAAAAATATTTAGTTCTAAGTGTTGAGAAACGTCAAAAACTATTTGTAATGTGTGGGTAAGCGTTAATTATCAAAAATAACTAGATTTTAAAGGTTGGCAATCGATAAAACTATTTTTAAAAGGTAAAAATCTTTTTTTACTGAAAAAAATAGATTTCTGAGGTGGAAATAGAAAATATTTAGTTCTAAGTGTTGAGAAACGTCAAAAACTATTTGTAATGTGTGGGTAAGCGTTATTTATTAAAAATAACTAGTTTTAAGAGGTTGGCAATCGATAAATCTATTTTTAAAAGGTACAGAATCGTTTTTTTATTGAAAAAAATAGTTTTATGAGGCGGAAAAATAAAAATATTTAGTTCTAAGTGTTGGGAAACGTCAAAAACTATTGTAATGTGTGGGTAGGCTTTAATTATTAACAATAACTAGTTTTTAGAGGTTGACAAATCGATAAAACTATTTTTAAAAGGTACAAAATTCGTTTTTTATTGAAAAAAATGAGGTGGAAAAATCAAAATATTTAATTTTAAGGGTAGGGAAGCGTCAAAAATTATTTATAATTTGTGGAATAACGGTATTTATTAAAAATAACTAGTTTTTAGATGTTGGCAATCGATAAAACTATTTTAAAAGGTAAAAATCATTTTTTATAAAAAAAATAGAGATGTGAGGTGGCAAAATGAAAATATAGATTTAAATATGTATTAAAACGTCAAAAAATATTTAAAATGTGTGGGTAAACGTTATATTTAAAAATAACTAGTTTTTAGAGGTTGGCAATCGATATAAAACTATTTTTAAAAGGTAAAAATCCCTTTTTTATTGAAAAAAAGTAGTTTTATGAGGTGGAAAAATGAAAATATTTAGTTTTAAGTGTAGGGAAGCGTCAACAACTATTTGTAATGTGTGGGTAAACGTTATTTATTAAAATAACTAGTTTTTAGAGGTTGGCAATCGATAAAACTTTTTTTAAAAGGTAAAAATCTAATAGTTCTAAGTGTTGAGAAACGTCAAAAACTATTTGTAATGTGTGGGTAAGCGTTATTTATTAAAATAACTAGTTTTAAGAGGTTGGCAATCGATAAATCTATTTTTAAAAGGTACAGAATCGTTTTTTTATTGAAAAAAATGAGGTGGAATAATGAAAATATTTAATTTTAAGTGTAGGGAAGCATCAAAAAGTATTTATAATTTGTGGAATAACGGTAATTAATAAAATAACTAGTTTTTAGAGGTTGGCAATCGATAAAACTATTTTAAAAGGTAAAAATAATTTTTTATTGAAAAAAATAGATTTATGAGGTGGCAAAATGAAAATATAGAATTAAATATGTTGGGAAACGTCAAAAACTATTTTAAATGTGTGGGTAAACGTTATATTTTAAAAATAACTAGTTTTTAGAGGTTGGCAATCGATAAAACTATTTTTAAAAGGTACAAAATCGTTTTTTATTGAAAAAAATAGTTTTATGAGGTGGAAAAATAAAAATATTTAGTTCTAAGTGTTGAGAAACGTCAAAAACTATTTGTAATGTGTGGGTAAGCGTTAATTATCAAAAATAACTAGTTTTTAAAGGTTGGCAATCGATAAAACTATTTTTAAAAGGTAAAATCTTTTTTTACTGAAAAAAATAGATTTCTGAGGTGGAAGTAGAAAATATTTAGTTCTAAGTGTTGAGAAACGTCAAAAACTATTTGTAATGTGTGGGTAAGCGTTATTTATTAAAAATAACTAGTTTTAAGAGGTTGGCAATCGATAAATCTATTTTAAAAGGTACAGAATCGTTTTTTATTGAAAAAAATAGTTTTATGAGGCGGAAAAATAAAAATATTTAGTTCTAAGTGTTGGGAAACGTCAAAAACTATTGTAATGTGTGGGTAGGCTTTAATTATTAAAAATAACTAGTTTTTAGAGGTTGACAATCGATAAAACTATTTTTAAAAGGTACAAAATTCATTTTTTATTGAAAAAAATGAGGTGGAAAAATGAAAATATTTAATTTTAAGGGTAAGGAAGCGTCAAAAATTATTTATAATTTGTGGAATAACGGTATTTATTAAAAATAACTAGTTTTTAGATGTTGGCAATCGATAAAACTATTTTAAAAAGGTAAAAATCATTTTTTATAAAAAAAAATAGATTTGTGAGGTGGCAAAATGAAAATATAGAATTAAAATATGTATTAAAAACGTCAAATACTATTTAAAATGTGTGGGTAAACGTTATATTTTAAAAGTAACTAGTTTTTAGAGGTGCAGTCGATAAAACTATTTTTAAAAGGTACAAAATCGTTTTTTATTGAAAAAAAATTGTTTTATGAGGTGGAAAAATGAAAATATTTAATTTAAGTGTAGGGAAGCGTCAAAATTATTTGTAATGTGTGGGTAAACGTTATATACTAAAAATAACTAGTTTTTAGAGATGTGGCAATCGATAAAACTATTTTTAAAAGGTAAAAATCCTTTTTTATTGAAAAAAAAATAGTTTTATGAGGTGGAAAAATGAAAATATTTAATTTTGAGTGTAGGGAAGCGTCAAACAACTATTTGTAATGTGTGGGTAAACGTTATTTATAAAAATAACTAGTTTTTAGAGGTTGGCAATCGATAAAAATTTTTTAAAAGGTAAAAAATCTTTTTTTATTGAAAAAAATAGATTTCTGAGGTGGAAAAAATAAAAATATTTAGTTGTAAGTGTTGGGATTTATGAGGTGGAAAAATGAAAATATGGAATTAAATCTGTTGGAAAACGTCAAAAACTATTTGTAATGTGTGGTTAATCGTTAATTATTAAAAATAACTAGTTTTTAGAGGTTGGCAATCGATAAAACTATTTTACAAAGGTACAGTTTAGGTATAGTTTTATGAGGTGGAAAAATGAAAATATTTAATTTTAAGTGTAGGGAAGCATCAAAAAGTATTTATAATTTGTTTAATAACGGTATTTATTAAGACAACAAGTTTTTAGAGGTTGGCAATCGATAAAACTATTTTAAAAGGTAAAAATCATTTTTTATTGAAAAAAATAGATTTATGAGGTGGCAAAATGAAAATATAGAATTAAATATGTTGGGAAACGTCAAAAACTATTTTAAATGTGTGGGTAAACGTTATATTTAAAAATAACTAGTTTTTAGAGGTTGGCAATCGATAAAACTATTTTTAAAAGGTACAAAATCGTTTTTTATTGAAAAAAATAGTTTTATGAGGTGGAAAAATAAAAATATTTAGTTCTAAGTGTTGAGAAACGTCAAAAAAACTATTTGTAATGTGTGGGTAAGCGTTAATTATCAAAAATAACTAGTTTTTAAAGGTTGGCAATCGATAAAACTATTTTTAAAAGGTAAAAATCTTTTTTTACTGAAAAAAAATAGATTCTGAGGTGGAAATAGAAAATATTTAGTTCTAAGTGTTGAGAAACGTCAAAAACTATTTGTAATGTGTGGGTAGGCTTTAATTATTAAAAATAACTAGTTTTTAGAGGTTGACAATCGATAAAACTATTTTTAAAAGGTACAAAATTCATTTTTTATTGAAAAAAAATGAGGTGGAAAAATGAAAATATTTAATTTTAAGGGTAGGGAAGCGTCAAAAATTATTTATAATTTGTGGAATAACGGTATTTATTAAAAAATAACTAGTTTTTAGATGTTGGCAATCGATAAAACTATTTTAAAAAGGTAAAATCATTTTTTTACTGAAAAAAATAGATTTCTGGGTGGAAATAGAAAATATTTTATTTTAAGTGTAGGGAAGAGTCAAAAACTATTTGTAATGTGTCCTTTTTTATTGAAAAGAAATAGTTTTATGAGGTGGAAAAATGAAATATTTAATTTAAGTGAAGGGAAACGTCAAAAACTATTTGTAATGTAGGGGTAAACGTTATTTATTAAAAATAACTAGTTTAAGAGGTTGACAATCGACAAAACTATATTTAAAAGGTACAAAATCGTTTTTTATTGAAAAAAATGTTTTATGAGGTGGAAAAATGAAAATATTTAGTTCTAAGTATTGGGAAACTTCAAAAACTATTGTAATGAGTGGGTAGGCGTGAATTATTAAAAATAACTAGTTTTTAGAGGTTAGCAATCGCTAAAACTATTTTTAAAAGGTACAAAATCGTTTTTTATTGAAAAAAATAGTTTTATGAGGTGGCAAAATGAAAATATTTAATTTTAAGTGTATGGAAGCGTCAAAAACTAATTTGTGGACTAACGGTTTTTATTAAAAATAACTAGTTTTGGTTGGCAATTGATAAAAACTATTTTAAAAAGGTAAAAATTATTTTTTATTGAAAAAAAATAGATTTATGAGGTAGCAAAATGAAAATATAGAATTAAATATGGATTAAAACGTCAAACAAAAAACTATTTAAAATGTGTGGGTAAACGTTTATTTTAAAAATAACTAGTTTTTAGAGGTTTGCAATCGATAAAACTATTTTTAAAAGGTAAAAATCCTTATTTATTGAAAAAAATAGTTTTATGAGGTGGAAAAATGAAAAATATTTAATTTTGAGTGTAGGGAAGCGTCAACAACTATTTGTAATGTGTGGGTAAACGTTATTTATAAAAATAACTAGTTTTTAGAGGTTGGCAATCGATAAAACTTTTTTTAGAGGTACAAAATTCGTTTTTTATTGAAAAAAATGAGGTGGAAAAATGAAAATATTTAATTTTAAGTGTAGGGAAGCATCAAAAAGTATTTATAATTTGTGGAATAACGGTAATTATTAAAAAATAACTAGTTTTAGAGGTTGGCAATCGATAAAACTATTTTTAAAAGGTAAAAATCTTTTTTTATTGAAAAAAAATAGATTTCTGAGGTGGAAAAATAAAAATATTTAGTTCTAAGTGTTGGGATTTATGAGGTGGAAAAATGAAAATATGGAATTAAATCTGTTGGAAAACGTCCAAAAACTATTTGTAATGTGTGGTTAATCGTTAATTATTAAAAATAACTAGTTTTTTGAGGTTGGCAATCGATAAAAACTATTTTAAAAGGTACAAAATCGTTTTTTTATTGAAAAAAATAGTTTTATGAGTGGAAAAATAAAAATATTTAGTTCTAAGTGTTGGGAAACTTCAAAAACTATTGTAATGTGTGGGTAGGCGTTAATTATTAAAAGTAACTAGTTTTTAGAGGTTGACAATCGATAAAACTATTTTTAAAAGGTACAAAATTCGTTTTTTATTGAAAAAAATGAGGTGGAAAAATGAAAATATTTAATTTTAAGTGTAGGGAAGCATCAAAAAGTATTTATAATTTGTGGAATAACGGTAATTATTAAAAATAACTAGTTTTTAGAGGTTGGCAATCGATAAAACTATTTTTAAAAGGTAAAAATCATTTTTATTGAAAAAAATAGATTTATGAGGTGGCAAAATGAAAATATAGAATTAAATATGTTGGGAAACGTCAAAAACTATTTTAAATGTGTGGGTAAACGTTATATTTTAAAAATAACTAGTTTTTAGAGGTTGGCAATCGATAAAACTATTTTTAAAAGGTACAAAATCGTTTTTATTGAAAAAAATAGTTTTATGAGGTGGAAAATAAAAATATTTAGTTCTAAGTGTTGAGAAACGTCAAAAACTATTTGTAATGTGTTGGGTGTAGGGAAGCATCAAAAGTATTTATAATTGTGGAATAACGGTAATTAATAAAAATAACTAGTTTTTAGAGGTTGGCAATCGATAAAACTATTTTTAAAAGGTAAAAAATCTTTTTATAAAAAAAAAAATAGATTTGTGAGGTGGCAAAATGAAAATATAGAATTAAATATGTATTAAAACGTCAAATACTATTTAAAATGTGTGGGTAAACGTTATATTTTAAAAGTAACTAGTTTTTAGAGGTTTGCAATCGATAAAACTATTTTTAAAGGTACAAAATCGTTTTTTATTGAAAAAAATTGTTATGAGGTGGAAAAATGAAAATATTTAATTTAAGTGTAGGGAAGCGTCAAAATTTATTTGTAATGTGTGGGTAAACGTTAATACTAAAAATAACTAGTTTTAGAGATTGGCAATCGATAAAAAACTATTTTAAAGGTAAAAATCCTTTTTTATTGAAAAAAAAAATAGTTTTATGAGGTGGAAAAATGAAAATATTTAATTTTGAGTGTAGGGAAGCGTCAACAACTATTTGTAATGTGTGGGTAAACGTTATTTATAAAAATAACTAGTTTTTAGAGGTTGGCAATCGATAAAACTTTTTAAAAGGTAAAAATCTTTTTTTATTGAAAAAAATAGATTTCTGAGGTGGGAAAAATAAAAATATTTAGTTGTAAGTGTTGGGATTTATGAGGTGGAAAAATGAAAAATATGGAATTAAATCTGTTGGAAAACGTCAAAAAACTATTTGTAATGTGTGGTTAATCGTTAATTATAAAAATAACTAGTTTTTAGAGGTTGGCAAATCGATAAAACTATTTTACAAAGGTACAGTTTAGGTATAGTTTATGAGGTGGAAAAATGAAAATATTTAATTTTAAGTGTAGGGAAGCATCAAAAAGTATTTATAATTTGTGGAATAACGGTATTTATTAAAGACAACAAGTTTTTAGAGGTTGGCAATCGATAAAACTATTTTTAAAAGGTAAAAATCATTTTTTATTGAAAAAAAATAGATTTATGAGGTGGCAAAATGAAAATATAGAATTAAATATGTTGGGAAACGTCAAAAAACTATTTTAAATGTGTGGGTAAACGTTATATTTTAAAAATAACTAGTTTTTAGAGGTTGGCAATCGATAAAACTATTTTTAAAAGGTACAAAATCGTTTTTTATTGAAAAAAATAGTTTTATGAGGTGGAAAAATAAAAATATTTAGTTCTAAGTGTTGAGAAACGTCAAAAACTATTTATAATGTGTGGGTAAGCGTTATTTATTAAAAATAACTAGTTTTAAGTGGTTGGCAATCGATAAATCTATTTTTAAAAGGTACCGGGTCTTTTTTTATTGAAAAAAATAGTTTTATGAGGTGGAAAAATAAAAATATTTAGTTCTAAGTGTTTGGAAACGTCAAAAACTATTGTAATGTGTGGGTAAGCGTTAATTTTAAAAATAACTAGTTATTTTAGAGGTTGGCAATCGATAAAACTATTTTTAAAAGGTAAAAAATATTTTTTATTGAAAAAAATAGATTTATGAGGTGGCAAAATGAAAATATAGAATTAAATATGTTGGGAAACGTCAAAAACTATTTTAAATGTGTGGGTAAACGTTATATTTAAAAATAACTAGTTTTTAGAGGTTGGCAATCGATAAAAACTATTTTTAAAAGGTACAAAATCGTTTTTTATTGAAAAAAATAGTTTTATGAGGTGGAAAAATAAAAATATTTAGTTCTAAGTGTTGAGAAACGTCAAAAACTATTTGTAATGTGTGGGTAAGCGTTAATTATCAAAAATAACTAGTTTTTAAAGGTTGGCAATCGATAAAAAACTATTTTAAAAGGTAAAAAATTTTTTTACTGAAAAAAATAGATTTCTGAGTGGAAATAGAAAATATTTAGTTCTAAGTGTTGAGAAACGTCAAAAACTATTGTAATGTGGTGGGTAGGCTTTAATTATTAAAAATAACTAGTTTTTAGAGGTTGACAATCGATAAAACTATTTTTAAAAGTACAAAATTCATTTTTTATTGAAAAAAATGAGGTGGAAAAATGAAAATATTTAATTTTAAGGTGTAGGGAAGCGTCAAAAATTATTTATAATTTGTGGAATAACGGTATTTATTAAAAATAACTAGTTTTTAGATGTTGGCAATCGATAAAACTATTTTAAAAAGGTAAAAATCATTTTTACTGAAAAAAATAGATTCTGGGGTGGAAATAGAAAATATTTTATTTTAAGTGTAGGGAAGAGTCAAAAACTATTTGTAATGTGTCCTTTTTATTGAAAAGAAATAGTTTTATGAGGTGAAAAATGAAAATATTTAATTTTAAGTGAAGGGAAACGTCAAAAACTATTGTAATGTAGGGGTAAACGTTATTTATTAAAAATAACTAGTTTTAAGAGGTTGACAATCGACAAAACTATATTTAAAAGGTACAAAATCGTTTTTATTGAAAAAAAATGTTTTATGAGGTGGAAAAATGAAAATATTAGTTCTAAGTATTGGGAAACTTCAAAAAACTATTGTAATGAGTGGGTAGGCGTTAATTATTAAAAAGAACTAGTTTTTAGAGGTTAGCAATCGCTAAAACTATTTTTAAAAGGTACAAAATCGTTTTTTATTGAAAAAAATAGTTTTATGAGGTGGAAAAATGAAAATATTTAATTTAAGTGTATGAAAGCGTCAAAAACTAATTTGTGGACTAACGGTTTTTATTAAAAATAACTAGTTTTGGTTGGCAATTGATAAAACTATTTTAAAAAGGTAAAAATTATTTTTTATTGAAAAAAAATAGATTTATGAGGTAGCAAAATGAAAATATAGAATTAAATATGGATTAAAACGTCAAAAACTATTTAAAATGTGTGGGTAAACGTTATATTTAAAAATAACTAGTTTTTAGAGGTTTGCAATCGATAAAACTATTTTTAAAAGGTAAAAATCTTTTTTTATTGAAAAAAAAAATAGTTTATGAGGTGGAAAAATGAAAATATTTAATTTTGAGTGTAGGGAAGCGTCAACAACTATTTGTAATGTGTGGGTAAACGTTATTTATAAAAATAACTAGTTTTTAGAGGTTGGCAATCGATAAAACTTTTTTAAAGTAAAAATCTTTTTTTATTGAAAAAAAAATAAAAAAAGATTCTGAGGTGAGGTGAAAAATAAAAATATTTAGTTGTAAGTGTTGGATTTATGAGGTGGGAAAATGAAAATATGGAATTAAATCTGTTGGAAAACGTCAAAAACTATTTGTAATGTGTGGTTAATCGTTAATTTAAAAATAACTAGTTTTTAGAGGTTGGCAATCGATAAAACTATTTTTACAAAGGTACAGTTTAGGTATAGTTTTATGAGGTGGAAAAATGAAAATATTTAATTTTAAGTGTAGGGAAGCATCAAAAACTAATTTGTATTGTGGACTAACGTATTTATAAAAATAACTAGTTTTGGTTGGCAATGATAAAACTATTTTAAAAAGGTAAAAAATTATTTTTATTGAAAAAAAATAGATTTATGAGGTAGCAAAATGAAAATATGGAATTAAATCTGTTGGGAAAACGTCAAAAAACTATTTGTAATGTGTGGTTAATCGTTAATTATTAAAATAACTAGTTTTTTGAGGTTGGCAATCGATAAAAACTATTTTAAAAAGGTACAAAATCGTTTTTTTATTGAAAAAAATAGTTTTATGAGGTGGAAAAATAAAAATATAGTTCTAGTGTTGGGAAACTTCAAAAAACTATTGTAATGTGTGGGTAGGCGTTTTTATTATAAAATAACTAGTTTTTAGAGGTTGACAATCGATAAAAACTATTTTTAGAAGGTACAAAATTGTTTTTTATTGAAAAAAATGAGGTGGAAAAATGAAAATATTTAATTTTAAGTGTAGGGAAGCATCAAAAAGTATTTATAATTGTGGAATAACGGTAATTATTAAAAATAACTAGTTTTAGAGGTTGGCAATCGATAAAACTATTTTTAAAAGGTAAAATCTTTTTTTATTGAAAAAAAATAGATTCTGAGGTGAAAAATAAAAATATTTGTTCTAAGTGTGGGATTTATGAGGTGGAAAAATGAAAATATGGAATTAAATCTGTTGGAAAACGTCAAAAACTATTTGTAATGTGTGGTTAATCGTTAATTATTAAAAAATAACTAGTTTTTTGAGGTTGGCAATCGATAAAAACTATTTTTAAAAAGGTACAAACATCGTTTTTTTTATTGAAAAAAATAGGTTTTATGAGGTGGAAAAATAAAATATTTAGTTCTAAGTGTTGGGAACTTCAAAAACTATTGTAATGTGTGGGTAGGCGTTAATTATTAAAGTAACTAGTTTTTAGAGGTGACAATCGATAAAACTATTTTTAAAAGTACAAAAATCGTTTTTTATTGAAAAAAATGAGGTGGAAAAATGAAATAATTAATTTTAAGTGTAGGGAAGCATCAAAAAGTATTTATAATTTGTGGAATAACGGTAATTATTAAAAATAACTAGTTTTTAGAGGTTGGCAATCGATAAAACTATTTTTAAAAGGTAAAAATCATTTTTTATTGAAAAAAAAATAGATTTATGAGGTGGCAAAATGAAAATATAGAATTAAATATGTTGGGAAACGTCAAAAACTATTTTAAATGTGTGGGTAAGCGTTAGTTATCAAAAATAACTAGATTAAAGGTTGGCAATCGATAAAACTATTTTTAAAAGGTAAAAATCTTTTTTTACTGAAAAAAATAGATTTCTGAGGTGGAAATAGAAAATATTTAGTTCTAAGTGTTGAGGAAACGTCAAAAACTATTTGTAATGTGTGGGTAAGCGTTATTTATTAAAATAACTAGTTTTAAGAGGTTGGCAATCGATAAATCTATTTTTAAAAGGTACAGAATCGTTTTTTTTATTGAAAAAATAGTTTTATGAGGCGGGAAAAATAAAAATATTTAGTTCTAAGTGTTGGGAAACGTCAAAAAAAACTATTGTAATGTGTGGTAGGCTTTAATTATTAACAATAACTAGTTTTTAGACGTTGACAATCGATAAAACTATTTTTAAAAGGTACAAAATTCGGTTTTATTGAAAAAAAAATGAGGTGGAAAAATCAAAATATTTAATTTTAAGGGTAGGGAAGCGTCAAAAATTATTTTAAATTTGTGGAATAACGGTATTATTAAAAATAACTAGTTTTTAGATGTTGGCAATCGATAAAAACTATTTTAAAAGGTTAAAAATCATTTTTTATAAAAAAAATAGAGATGTGAGGTGGCAAAATGAAAATATAGATTTAAATATGTATTAAAACGTCAAAAAATATTTAAAATGTGTGGGTAAAAACGTTATATTAAAAATAACTAGTTTTTAGAGGTTGGCAATCGATATAAAACTATTTTTAAAAGGTAAAAATCCTTTTTTATTGAAAAAAAAGTAGTTATGAGGTGGAAAAATGAAAATATTTAGTTTTAAGTGTAGGGAGCGTCAACAACTATTTGTAATGTGTGGGTTAGCGTTATTTACTAAAAATAACTAGTTTTTAGAGGTTGGCAATCGATAAAAAACTATTTTTAAAAGGTAAAAATCCTTTTTTATTGAAAAAAAAATAGTTTTATGAGGTGGAAAAATGAAAATATTTAATTTGAGTGTAGGGAAGCGTCAAACAACTATTTGTAATGTGTGGGTAAACGTTATTTATTAAAAATAACTAGTTTTTAGAGGTTGGCAATCGATAAAACTTTTTTAAAAGGTAAAAATCTAATTGCTCTAAGTGTTGGGAAAACGTCAAAAACTATTTGTAATGTGTGGGTAAGCGTTATTATTAAAAATAACTAGTTTTAAGAGGTTGGCAATCGATAAATCTATTTTTAAAAGGTACAGAATCGTTTTTTTTTATTGAAAAAAATAGTTTTATGAGGTGGAAAAATAAAAATATTTAGTTCTAAGTGCTTGAAAACGTCAAAAACTATTGTAATGTGTGGGTAAGCGTTAATTTTAAAAAATAACTAGTTTTAGAGGTTGGCAATCCATAAAAATATTTTTAAAAGGTACAAAAATTCGTTTTTTATTGAAAAAAATGAGGTGGAAATATGAAAATATTTAATTTTAAGTGTAGGGAAGCATCAAAAAGTATTTATAATTGTGGAATAACGGTAATTAATAAAAATAACTAGTTTTTAGAGGTTGGCAATCGATATAAAACTATTTTTAAAAGGTAAAAATAATTTTTTATTGAAAAAAAATAGATTTATGAGGTGGCAAAATGAAAATATAGAATTAAATATGTTGGGAAACGTCAAAAAAGCTATTTTAAATGTGTGGGTAAACGTTATATTTTAAAAATAACTAGTTTTTAGAGGTTGTTGGCAATCGATAAAACTATTTTTAAAAGGTACAAAATCGTTTTTTATTGAAAAAAATAGTTTTATGAGGTGGAAAAATAAAAATATTTAGTTCTAAGTGTTGAGAAACGTCAAAAACTATTTGTAATGTGTGGGTAAGCGTTAATTATCAAAAATAACTAGTTTTTAAAGGTTGGCAATCGATAAAACTATTTTTAAAAGGTAAAAATCTTTTTTTACTGAAAAAAATAGATTTCTGAGGTGGAAAAGAAAAAAAAATTTAGTTCTAAGTGTTGAGAAACGTCAAAAAACTATTTGTAATGTGTGGGTAAGCGTTATTTATTAAAAATAACTAGTTTTAAGAGGTTGGCAATCGATAAAACTATTTTAAAAAGGTACAAAATCGTTTTTTTTTTGAAAAAAATAGTTTTATGAGGTGAAAAATAAAAATATTTAGTTCTAAGTGTTGGGAAACTTCAAAAACTATTGTAATGTGTGGGTAGGCGTTAATTATTAAAAGTAACTAGTTTTTAGAGGTTGACAATCGATAAAACTATTTTTAAAAGGTACAAAATTCGTTTTTTATTGAAAAAAATGAGGTGGGGAAAAATGAAAATATTTAATTTTAAGTGTAGGGAAGCATCAAAAAAGTATTTATAATTTGTGGAATAACGGTAATTATTAAAAATAACTAGTTTTTAGAGGTGTTGGCAATCGAATAAAACTATTTTTAAAAGGTAAAAATCATTTTTTATGAAAAAAAAGATTTCTGAGGTGGAAATAGAAAATATTTAGTTCTAAGTGTTGAGAAACGTCAAAAACTATTTGTAATGTGTGGGT
>VCKV01000216.1:0-191888 GCA_005876975.1 Drosophila orena | reverse complement strand
AAGAAACCCAACTATATTGTCTTGAGGTGCTGCTTCGGCGGCTTTGGGGGGTGGATATTTGCGCATAGCCCATTGTACGGGCTACGTGAGAAGAGCTTGACTGTGAAGCGCATTTCGTTAAACACTTTTCTCGCTTGCCGGCTGGGGATTATTCTGTTCGGTTGCCAGCCAAGTTCAGTTTAGATCTGTTGGGGGAGTCCTACCAGCAAGCTCTTTAAAGATTCTTATCTCTTGAGAAAAACTAGAGCGGCGTGAGGCTTTCTTTGAGGAGTACTTGCTGATGGGACTTAGTCCCATGCCTCATCATTGTGTCATGAAAGAGAACAGCACCACCACCAAGCTTTGCGTCGTTTTTGATGGATCAGCGTCAACTTCTTCAGGATACTCCTTAAACGAAGTTCTGATGGCTGGTCCAGTGATTCAGCCAAAACTATTCCAAATTCTTCTTCGCTTTCGCTTCGCATCCAGTTGCAATAACAGGAGACATTTTCAAGACCTGGGACACATGAGTCTCGTGAGTCATCCACAGTTAAACACTCCGCATTATTATATTACGCACCACAGCTTGCTCAAGCCTAATAGCACATCAACAAAGCTTAGAGTGGTTTTCGACGCATCTTGCAAGAGGACGTCCCAGAAATCGCTCATAGACATTCTGATGGTCGGACCGACCATTCAGTCAAATCTTTATACATTACTCTTTCGTTTTCGGATACATCGCTATGCAATCACTGCTGATGTGGTCAAGATTCCAATACATTTCTTGGAGAACTTTGGCATCGCAACCATTGAACACCTTCGCATTGAATACTGTAACTTATGACACAGCGGCTGCACCGTATCTAGTCATACACAGTTTGTCATATCTAGCCGACAAATTTATGGACAAATTGGAAATTGGGGCTAAAGCCATCAAATCGACGTTCTATGTGGATGACTTATAGCGGTTCTCCAGGATAGCCAAATTGGCATTCAAATCACTGCAAGTCTGACGATGACGTTGTAGTCAAACATTTGCAGTTGGGCGACGAAATGCTAGCCAGCGCGCTTGGCCTAAAATGGAACCAAGTACGGGGCACACTCATGTTTTCGTTCTCGCCAAGAGTAGATTCACACCACGTTACCAAGCGCTTGATTCTGTGCATAGCCTCTTCGCTGCTTGATCCGTTGGGATTAGTTATCATAGTTATATTAGTCATCATAGTGGCAAAAGTTATCCTCCAGGAGCTGTGGCTCCTAGATTACACTGCGACGAGTCAGTAAGTACCCCAAGGCATTTATACAGCTTGGATGTCCCTGCTTCTATCGCTTTCGTCGTTGGAGTCTGTATCAATACCACAATATTGCCTCCAACCAGCGATACGCACTTTTCAGATACACGGCTTCTGTGACGCCTCCATTAGAGCGTATGGATGCTGCATCTACGCTCACACACTCGGATCGGAAGGGCTAACCAAGGTACAGCTAATCAAATCGAAGTCCATAGTTGCTCCCAACAAAAAGCTGTCTCTGCCGAAATTAGGACTTTGTGGAGCACATTTGTTGGCACAGCTCTACCAAAGAATCATTCGGATCTTCGCTGACAGAGAGCCAACCTCGTTCTTATGGTGCGATTATCAAATTATTCTACATTGGAATCGCCAACACTCGAATTGCTGAAATTCAAGAAATCACGTCAGATTGCCACTAGAGACATGTTTCCTACCCACTGCAACCCGGCTAATATCCTGTCCAGAGGATGCACCATTACCGAGTTGGAACAATCGATATGGTTCGAGGGACCTGAGTTTCTATGCGAAGATCATCAACATTGGCCAAAGGACAGTCGTGACAACATTGACATTGATATGGAATCTGTGCAACTGGAGAAGAGAGGGCGCCTGGAGCTAGCAGACTACCCAGAAACATAAAGGCATCCTGCCCTGCACCCAGCTAAGGATTCATTTGCACAGTTCGCTCGCCATCTAATCTATAGGTCCCCGTACGCTCGTCTTGAATGCAAGGGTCTTGGCGCGACAAGTCGTTCGCTCATGCATACATTGTCGTCGCTATCGACCAACTCTCGAAAAGCAGCTAATGGGCAAACTGTCTAAGGAGCGGATCACACCGTCTAAGCCTTTTTCAAGATGGGGAATAGACTTTTAAGGAACAATCAACGTCGAGGCGATCCTGAACTCTCACCCGTTAACGCCGGTATCATCAGACCCAAACGACCTGGCCGCTCTCAGGCCGACCACTTCTTAGTGGGTGACGCACTCCGAGCACTACCTGAACCTTCCACCAATTGACGACAATCTGGACAACGGTGGCTTCTTGGGCGCATAGTCATCACCATCGCAGGAGCGGACAACATCGTGCGAGTAGCCAACGTACGCACTTGGCCGCCGCCTTATGCGGAAACTCGCCTTATTACCTGTCTCTTGAAAGTCAATCGCATACTTTCAAGGGGGCCAATATGTTGAGTCAAACCTCAATTAGAATAATTTTGTTAATATTTGCTTCGAGGATCCGGTCCAATCGCGCTGTGTTGATTGCCTGGGCCGCTACTTCGACCACTCTCTATGTCCTTTGTCGGTTATTGGAGCTTTTCATGCTGGCGTCGCACGCGGTCATCAGTCGTCTCATCAGCGCATCTGCCGTCAGCTCTTCGACTTCTCCACTCCCCAGAGGAACAAACAGTTCTCGGAATATCTGCATGTCCAGGGTGTCCGCTTTGTACTTATTCCTGGTTTGAGCTGCTGGCTGTGTTTGGGGCCTGGCTGGTCGTCCCAGGTCACAAATGATGGCCGACTGATCGCTGCCAGTGTATTACTCACTGAGTCTCCACTTCGTTGTGTCTAAACTCTGCGGCCTTGTGCCCTGCGGTTCCGCATCTGAAGCAGCATTGGCTTCTGTCAACGGCACTCCTACAGTGTGCCGCAATGCGGCTTCCTCTAAGCATTTGAAGAAACTTTGCCTAGGCTCCAACTCCTTGATCTGGCAATGGGACCATCCTACGTGACCGGACCGGTCACTTTCGTCAAAAGGTCGTCCAGAATAGCTCCCATCTCCTCGATTTCTAGCTGCGGTGTCTTAATCCTCTTTGCTGTCGTTCTAGTAAGGGGGGAGGTCAGTTCTAAAGGCCTCTTGGGGTGGGGTCCTTGGGACCGTAGACCCTTTGCTGAACGCCATGCGCTCTTCTACCACTGTGGGTGCACTTGTATCATTGCTTGATCCGACGGCCAAGTGAGCCGCCATCGGGGCTGGTTTGGGGGGAATAATTGTTAGGGCCTCCAGAATCCATGCCCTCCACATGTGTCGCTGCCACCTGGAGTAATATTGTTATTCACAGACATTCAAACTATATTTGCATTTTATACCTTCTTCCAGGTGTGCAAGTTATATAACCCCTAATACAGTGACCCGCATTTGAAGCATAAACACTTTCGTCAAAAACAAGTCCGTTCATTTGTTGCCTTTGTATCTAGCAATTGGCTTTTGTCTTAGCCTTCAAATCAATTCACACAGCTTTGACTCTTATCGTTGCCCATGCCTTTCAGCTGGACCACCAGCGAATATAAGCAATTCTTCAAAATCCAATCTCAACGATTGATTTGCTTTGGATCCCAAAGCCACTTCGCCGGCCTGTAAATAAACCAAACTTAATGTAAACACAGCTCCCTCGAATTTAACGTAAACACAACTTCCTCTTGGAGACCAAACATATTGCGTATTGGGGACCAAACTTATTGCGTATCAATAAAACTGCAAGTGTCAGCATAATTGAATTTCACAATGCAGAAGAACAATTTCAGCATCAAGCTTTATTTTCAAAGATCAAAAAGTTTCAAAAAAGCTCCTGGCCGAGGTTTCGAGGAGAAGATTTAAAAGTTAAGCCGGCAGCCGATTCCTGAGATAAAATCTGATCGGTGATCCGGTCTTAAAATACTTATATTACAAATCACTCTGTAAACTTTAAAGATTAAATAAAAAATAAATTTTTTTAAATGAATTCGTAATAGAATTCTTAATTTGCATGCTTATACCTTCCGCCAGGTGTTGGGTTTACTGCCGTTGCGGCTCAGACGCAGACCATTCCGCCGGCGTTGTAGGCACAGACGCGTCATGGTTTTTTGGGGGTGGGAATAGGGATGCTTTCCCGGTGGGAGTTATACCGCTCAAGCTAGGTCTCCAGCGCCCCTGATTTAGGTGTACCACGTGATCGGTGGGGTTGGCTATTGGTCTGCTCCTTGACCTTTACCCTGTTGGTGCTATTATCTGTGATTCCATGAGTTCCTGTCAAGGAACAACCAGCGACAAGTTCGTTTGTCGATTTGTAGCTTTTGACAGTTGCGACAAGCAGTCGCTGAGAAACGCCACTTGTGGTTGGAGACGCCTGCGGTTGTGCAGCGCTTCCGGACATGTATTTTTGGTCGCTTACCAACACTGGGTACTCAGCTGGCTTAGTGATTAGCTGGCGTGACATTGCATGCACAAAAAGAAAGGGGACGAAAGAGAAAAACAGAAGAGAAAGCTCCGAATCCGAATAATTATATAATGTATGTATTATGTATTATGTATATTATGTATTGTTTTTTGTTATTTTTTTTTAATTCGTTTATTAATCTAAGACTAATATCACTATCGTAACCATAAGAAAGAGCGATGACTTGCTGGATCGGCACACTCTTGTTCCCTCCTGGCTCTCTCAGCTCTCTTGAGCTCGGTTGTTACTGCCATGCAATCAGTTGATGCGCACGGCTAACTCTCGTCAGCAGTCGTCTGCTCACCTGTTTCAGACCTCTAGTGTTCAGCATTATTGCGGCTAGTGACCGGTTGGCTCCTGCTGCTTTCGTGCTATCGTAGGCTAGGTGCTCTCAGAACGAAAGCCTGGTATCTATCTGACTCCCAGGTACTTTATTGCTCGCGAGGAGGCCACCGAGGTACTGTCTATTTCGACTGTGGAGTCAAAACAACCGTTCTGGAGCTTATCATGACAGCCTACGACTTTTCCGGTGCCAGGTTAAGCCCCATTGAGCTGAACCACTGCTCGATGATCCTAATGTTGCGGTTGCATGCTGCCTCTGCCTGGCCGAGATGTTAATCAACAACCAGCAGTGCAACGTCGTCCGCGAAACCTACGTGCGTCTAGGATCCGGTCACATCGCGCTGTGTTGAAGGCGTTCCTGATGTTCAGGGTGACCATAAGGCAGTACTCTTTCCATCTGGCGCCTTCGATTGCCTGGGCTACTTCGACCACTCTGTTGACAGCATCAACCGTGGACCACGCTAGCCGATGCCCTGTTAGGAATGCCGTCGGGCTCAGGGGCCTTACCGTTCTTCAGTAGCTTCGCCAACTCCAGGATCTCCTCGCTGCTGGCCGTGGCGTCTGCTTTGTCGTGTTCATCTGCGGCCGTGTCGGCGGGGAATAACCTGTCCAGCCTTGGAAACAGATGTTCCCCTACACTGCGGATTACAGGGGCGTGGGAGTCCTTGTGTATATCTTCTTGACCACCACCTTGTAGGCACTTCCCCATGGGTCGCTGTCGGCTGAGTCGCATAGGTCGAGGAAGCATTTCCGCTTGCTCTCCCGTATGGCTATCTTAAGTGTTTTTCTACGGACTCTGTACTCAGCTTGGCGATCGGAAAATAACTCCAAACCTCTGGAGCATTTGTAGCGTCGTCGTAGAGCGCCCTGGCCAGCCTGATTAAATCCTGAAATCCATGTATTAAATTGGTTGAAGTCTTTGCAACTATGATAAGGGATATGGGGCAATTTTACGATTAGATAGCAAAATCTAGACAACTGACGATAAAAGTTTTTCCCACTTGTAAAGTCCAAAATGCCTTTTTATTTTTTGTATAGTAGGATAGCTGAATATATTAACGTAAATAAATAAAATATTCTTATTTAATTTTAGAACTGCTCCTCGGGAGGGTGCCTACATCAACGGTCTTTTCATGGAGGGTGCACGATGGGACATAAAAATGGGATCCATTGCAGACGCCTTTTTAAAGGAACTTTTTCCTGCTATGCCTGTACTTTACATAAAGGCAGTTACGCAGGACAAGCAAGATACTAAAAATGTCTATGAGTGCCCAGTTTACAAAATCCGGTATGTTATTTTGTTATTGTTATTTTTCGTTACGTTATGTTTTTGATATATATGTTATTTTAATTTCGTTTTATCAGTTATTATATCCGTTACTCCTTGTTACGGCTGAGGAAAAGCAACTGGAAACTAGACTACATAACTGCAGACAATAATTGCCATCTTTTTATCGAAAAACCAACCAAACCACTTTTAATATCACCTTTGCGCAGACCAATTAATTTCCTATCGTGTCTATCTAATTTGTTTAAAAAATGCGTTTTGGTGCGCGTTATCCCATATCTAAGTGCCCAAGAGTTATACAGGCACATACATTTTGCTTTAATGAAAGTCATGAGAGCAAGTCAACACAATGGTATTTAGTCTGTGCACTGAGATGCATCGCCACACAGCGGCTTTGGATCAATACTATACATAGCAAATATCTACACGAACACGTAAATTCTAAACAATTCTAAACACGTAAAGTCTACCCATATATAAAACAACATAAACAATAAAGCACTTAATTGGTTTTCATACTGCTGCCATCTGGACACAATTAAACAAGTATTTGGCACAACGGCACTTCTAAATTTTAATTACATTAGGTTTTTAGTCATAAGCTGAACGTTGAACAATAAAGAATAAAATCCAACCAGATTTCTTTATTTTGATAAAAATTCAATTATATCGTTGGTCTTAGTCATTAAAGACGGTTCATTGAATAGACTAGGTTAACGCTGAACAATAAAAAACAAATATACAACCCGATATTTTTTTTATTTGACAAATCAATTTCAGCGTTGTTTTTAGTCTATAAAGACGGTCCCCTAAATAGACTACAACACCACGCTATAAACACCTACGACTTTCAACATCATGTTAAGGCTTAAAAAATGCAGTGTAAACAATAAAACTAAATTTTTGAGAGTTTGTAAATCTAATTGGTTACCTCACAACCGCAAAAAAAAACTTTAGTGCAACCCTTGTGAAAATTAAATAATTAAAGATAATTAAATTTATTAAATAATAATTAAATAAATTAAATAAATAATAATAATAATAATTAAAAATAATAAATAATTGAAAAATAAAATTAAATAAGAAACAAACTATGATCACTAAACACAGACCGAAGACAAAGAATAGAGTGCGATAGAGTGGGCGTGGCAAAAAGTTCTTTTGGCAAACTTATAAAAAATTTAAAAATATAAAATAATATAACAACTTTTATCAAACATGTGGGCGTGACAGTATTGGACGTTGGAGTAGGCGTGGCAAAAAGTTTTTTTAGCAAACTTATAGAAATATACGGGATATATAAAAAACAGGATAGAATGCTATAGTGGAGTTCCACGACTATCAGATACCCGTTATTCAGCTAGCAGAAGTGCAAAAGAGGAATTTCAAAATTTTGTGGAATATCGGTGGAAATTGGAAAAAAAAATAATTAAATAAAAAAAAACTTAAAAAATTGTTAAATGTTAGAGTGGGCGTAGCAAAAAATTTTTTTGTTGGAAAATTTCAAGAAAAAGTGAAAAATATTGCCTTTTTCAAAATTGTGGCCGTGACAGTTTTGTGCGGTTTGTGGGCGTTAGAGCAAATTTGCGTTGCGTCTATGTCTCTGGAAGCTGCATGCTTAATCTGGACATTCTAGATTTGTAGTTCCTAAGATCGATGCGTACGGCATACGGACAAACGCAATAAAGACCTTTGTATGAAATGCCTTAGCAGGCAAACAAAAATTGTACCAGACCTTTATTTACAACATCATATTATAAGTTTCAAATTAATATAGATCACACAAGCCAATAATATTAATTATTATCTTATTTCGTTTCCTAGGCATAAACTTAAGACTATTAATTGTCTTTGTCTCTTAGTATTCACATGGTTTGTTCAATTCTTATTCAATTATTCTTCTTCAATATTCTTCTTCTTTCAATCTTCTTCAATTACTTTCAATCTTCATTAACAATTAGTTTTTTCAATTTTCGTCATCCATTCTTTTACTTCAATATAAGTTTCTTTTCAATTCGTACTCCGAATATTCTTTTCCGCTTAAACTAATTTTAATATGTAGCATATGTACCATAGTATAACACTTGATTACACATACTCAGACACGCACACACACACACACTAGGGGTCTGAAAGCGACGCACAGACTGTGTGCTCCGGTTTTCGGACAATATCGGACGACGCAGCACAGGTTATAGACTTGTTGGCGATAGAGGCGAAAGAGATCTACGACGAGATAAAACAGATCGGAGGAGCACTGCTCAAAGGCGAGCCATAAAAGCCAAGGCCAAGCGACGGTCGTCGACTGCTGCCACCGTCGGTTGGCCTTGGCTTTTATGGTTCGCGATGGACCCACAGGATGGGACCAGATGGACCCTAAGACGTCATGGCGAAGTTAACTCCTGGCTGACCAGGGTCCTAAGCGGTAATGGGTGTTTTGAGAGTTACTTAACCAGGTTACGATTCATTATCGTGCCACCGCAACTGCGCAGAATGTGGCGTCAAGGAAACCACAGAGCACACTAACATCAAATGATACAATTTCGGCCGCGTTAACATAAACAATTGATTCATAGACATAAACAACCAAATAGCTAATCCTGGTAATTTTCCATGCGCAACTCTCTTAAAGAGCGCAACCCATTTAAACAACGAAAAGAGCCACTCAAGCTCACAAAGTCGACCAAGGGTTTGCTAAGCGTTCAACTCACACCCCAGATTCAGATTTAATTCGTTCGCTCTATACTTAAGATGCGAATTGTCTCCGCTTCCGTTATTGTAAATTTATTTGAACAAAGAATTTATATATTTTTCTAAATAAATTACCGTGGATTCGTTATAATATAATAACGAGTTCGCGGTTGCAAGTTTTGAAAAAAATATAAGTTTTTATTTCAAGATAATAATACAACTTTGAATCGGAGTCAATTCACGTCTTAATGGTATAGTGGATGAATTAGAACTAAATCTGGAGTGTGAGTTGAACGCTTAGCAAACCCTTGGTCGACTTTGTTTATATGAACTTGAAGGCTCTCCTCTCTATTCAAATGGGTTGCGCTCTTTAAGAGAGTTGCGCATGGAAAATTACCAGGATTTGTGCTGCGTAAGCTATTTGGTTGCTTAGTGGGAATAACGAATTTCGGCATCGGCGGATGTTTATGTCTATGAATCAATTGTTTATGTTAACGCGGCCGAAATTGTTATTGTCGCCAAGAGCTTGGGATCTGACTTATGTGTTAGGGCAAATGGATTGGGTGGGTGTGATCAAGTGGTACATATGTACTGTGTGTGTGTGGTGTGTGTGTGTGACAAAGTGTTATATAGTATGTTACTATGGTACATATGAAGTAGGGAAGTATCCCCATCCTTAAGAAATTAGCCTGTTCTCAGGCGGATAATTTAGGATACAAGACAGGATTTACATTATTTTCTATTTCTGTTACATCATTGTTTATAATATTTGATTCAATATGACTGGGTACTTGTCTTTTGAATTTGATTATAATTTTCTTAGGTATATTCTTATATTTGTAGATATAATAGAATATTATTATGACAACTAAAACTATTAAAATAGTAAATTTAATTATTTGAAATTTATTATTTGCTTTATTATGGATTTCAAAAATATCTTTAGATTGTATATAAGAAAGGGCTTTTAATTTAGTGATATTTTTGTTAACATAAATCGTTTGTGTGTAATCTAACATAGTGTTTGATATTGAGATGTCTTCGATTTGTATGTAACAGTTAAAAGCTTTTATTATGTTGTCTCCCTCTATTATTATATCTCTATTTATGCAATTTTGGTTAAGTATGGTTTTTGGTAAGTTCCAAGTTAATAATATATTAGGTTCGACATAATTGATTTCAAATTCTTTATGAGTTTTTACATATCTGCATTCTGTATTAAATTGGTTAAGTATGCCCGTTAAGCATTTGTTTATTATTAAAGTTTTTGAAGATGCCAAATAAGTTTGATTATTTTGAACATAAAATTTATTTTGTACATTTTCTATTAAAATGTTTTGATTACTATCTGGATATGGAATTATTGTAAAGATTGGGGTTTTAATTATTTCTTTTGGAATATGGGAAAATATTAGAATTTCATTTGTATCCGTTTTCAGCCAAGTGGAAGTTTTAATATGTAGAAGTTTTTCTGAGTTTATATTTGTTAGATAATCATGTCTTAGTAATTTAGGATTAAAAATGCCAAGTCTTGTTAACTGCATTCCAAGTTCAATATCTTCTACATACTCAGTAAACTGTTGTAAATTAAATAATAAAATGTTTAATCTTTGATCGCTTTCATGTAATGCACTTAATAAATTTATTAATGTTATGCCTTCATTTACTGTTTTTATGACTTCGTTGAGTTCATTAGCTTGGACGCTGTTTTCGGACAAATTTTGAATTTTATATTCTAGCTCTTCTTTATCTGCTTGATCTAAGGTTCCAAAAAAGGTATTTATAAATTGTGCCCATAAAATTAGATAAGCCGCGTTTGCTGCGCTTTGCTATTCTAATGCCATTCATTTCTGTTTTTAATTTCTCTGCTAAATATTGAACTTGGGATAAAGTTTCATATTAATTCTGATTGTTTTACTAAGTTATCATATGTTTGTTCTATTTTTGTAATATTTACAGATAAGTAGTGATACTCGTAATTGATTGGTAAACTTATTGATCCAGTATTAAATATAAGGTAGCCATTTTTGGCTTGAATTGGGTTAACTTCAAGATTTTGTCCTTGGACATGTTGGATAAAACATAATAGAAAATAGTAAAGGATCATCAAAATTGTGTAATTATGTTGGATTGCCTGGGTCGTTTTGGGTTGTGTTGGAATTATGTTATATTTAGTTTCATTAATTTTCTTTTTCTTTTTATACTTTGATTTATAGAGGGTTATTTTCCTGCCTCTGTTTTTCTCTTCATAATTGTTTTCGTCAATCTGTGTAATTTCTCCAGTCTTTTTATATGAGTTTGTTGTCTTTGATTTTACTAATGGTTCTTGTCTATATCTGGTATCTACTTCATAACTATGTCTATTTTCGTTTAATTTATTTATTTTATTAATTTTCTCTTGCTGGGTGTCATGTGCAGGTGTTCCTGCATATATAAAAATATCTGCTGGTGTTTTACCTGTTGTATTATGTTTAATTTTATGGTTATAAACATATAGTAGGGTTTCAAATTTTGTTATTTTATTCTCTGGGTCGGACTCAGTGCTTATAATTCTTAACTTTTCCTTGACAGTTTTATGAAATCTCTCAATGTCAGAAATTCCATTTTTACTCGTTGTGACGTTAATGTGAACATTTTCGGACTTTAGCCATAAATGTAATGCAGCACACATAAATGCTGAGTCTTTATCGGCTTTTATTTCGGACGGTTTTCCCATTTCATTAAAAATTTTAAGTAGAGCTCTTTTTGCTTCGAGCCAATCCCTAGAGCTGACTTCAATTAAGGCGGCATATTTGGAATAGACGTCAATACATGACAGGAATGTTTTATTATCGATTAAATAAAAATCGATAACATATTTTTCTCTAGGATTGAAAATTTCTGGCGTTAACTCGTAATTTAATTTAGTGTCTCTATGTTCTGTTTTGCACATGTTACATACTTCTCATTCGTTGAAAATGTTCTGTATTAACTTTTGATAGTCTGGGTAGTAATATTTTTCTTTAAAAATTTTTGGTTTGTTTTTCTATACCTGGATGTAAGAGTTCTCTGTGGGTTTTTATTATTACTTCTTTAAATTCTGAATATGTTTCATCTATTAATTTACTGGTTGCTCTCATAACTTTAGTTATGTTGTTCGGACTGACAATTTCTAAGAAGGCGTTTTGAAATGTAAGGAAATCTATTTCATTATGAAAATAAATTACGCTATTTTTTGTACACAAATATTCTTTTATTAATTCTTTTGCATATGCGCTTGTCATTTCTTTATAATGGATTTTTAGTTTTGTTTTATGAAAATATTTTCTTATTCCTCCTCCTGACGAGGAGGAATGTAATGGGACGGAGGGCGAGAAGAAGGCTCCAACGCATTCACCCCACAGATCTGCCTTGCAGATTTATAAACTAATTAAAAATTCATTCATCCATTATTCTCCCTACTTAGGTTAAAGTATGTATATATGTAAATACTCCCTAGAAATTTAAAACCACTGTAGTATAAGTTATTATAAATAGTAACAGCTGTCTACAATAAAAAAAAAAAAAAAATAATAAAAAAAATTTAGTTTGCGATAGTCGATTACTAACCTGAACTTTGTTTTACCAGAAGCATCGCTTTTTTTTCGGTATTATCCAGATAGGAGAACAGTAGGGTGAGTTCGATTTTCGAACAATGCCTTGTTGAATCATTTCTTTGATTTGTACCTCGACTTCTATGTCGTAGGCCTGGGGGTATTTATAAGGTTTCCTATAGATTGGGTCTTCATGTTTAGTTTTGATGACATGCTTTACAGTACTTGTGAAGGTCAAATTTTCATCTTCTCTGTATTGTATGTCCCTAAATTCTTGAAGAATTTTAGTAAGGGCATTTGACTCTTCTTTATTTAGATGGTCAAGCCTGAATTCATTTGATTCCCTTATCTCGTTTCCTATTGCATAATTTGTGTCTTCATCATCAGTGGATAATGATAGCTGTAAAACATTCAAATAGTCGGGGTTGTCTTCTAGGCTACCTTCTCGTTCTGGTAGGTAGTCCATTAAGAAACTGTTGTTGTTTAAAACTACAATTCTTTTGCCGAAGTTTATTTGGGCGTTGGCGTCTTCTAGGAACCCAGTACCTAATTTTCGGAAAAATTATGAATATAAAAAACTTGTTTAGTAGGGCAAAGCTTACTTGGTTTTAGAATTATGATTTTCTTTAGGGTTATTGTACCGTTAATGGTGTGTGTTTGTAAATTAGTAGTTTTAACTGGGAAATAAAAAATGTTTGCTCTTATGATGTTTATTGTAGACCCAGTGTCTATAACACATCGGAGCGGTATATTGTTTAAAACAATATTTATGAAGGAATTGTGTCTTCTTCTGCGTCCGAGGCATGTAGATGAAAATTTTCGGACGTATCCATTTTTGAATGGCCGCTGGTACTAGGTCTTTGCCTTTTTGTTGCCGGATTCGGAGCGGATGAAGAAACTGGATTTTGTTGATAGTTGGAGGAATAATTTAAAGGATTTTGTGTCTGTGCTTGGTTGAGTTTTTGCTTAAATTCTTGGAATAGGTATTCGAAAGGCTGGTCATGGCTGTTATTTTTTTTGTTCATATATTGATTTTTATTTTGGCTAATTGATGTTTGATTATAATTTTGATTTCTATTTTGATTATTTGAAGTGTTGTTATAGTTTGGGCTGTACTGATTTTTATTTTGGGTATTTTGAGTATTTTGGGATTTTGGGTGATCGGACCATGTACTGTCATAACAACCCTCCTGCTGTACAATTTGCTTTAATTTACTGACTGTTGTTATATCAAATCTGGCTAATTGCATGTAGAGTCTATCTGGGAGTTTTTTAATAATTACATTTTTTACTGTATTGTTCATTGCGTTTGTATAAATGTGATTATGTAGATCATTATTTTCTAAAGCTAGCTTATTTGTTATTACAAAGCATTTTGCTTCAAGTTCTTCTATGAACTTACGAACTGATCCATTGAATTGGGTGTTATATAGTCGTCTCAAAAGCTCTTCAAATGGTGTCTGGGTCTTGAACTCGGCGATTAGGGCTTCCTTCAATTCCGGCCATGTATTAGCTGCACTGAGCTGGGATACTCGTTGGACGTCGCCTCCAATTTGCATTTCGATTGCACTGAAGAGTACGTGTAACTGACGGACTTCAGTTGATGGATATAGTTGAAGTATGAACTCTATTCTTCTTATGAACGAGCTCAGTTCCAGTGTCGTACCGGTAAATGTTGGTACCTGTCGAATCTGACCAAGAGCCTGGTTCAGATGATTCTCGGAGAGTAGTTGCACTTGTTGTTGTGGCAGTGCCATTGTTGTTTCTCTTGTTTTTGTTGTTGTTGATTTTATTTTATTTTTCACTCCTCGTAGCGGTCACGCTTTTTGTTTTGCGGGCTACACACTGTCTTTGGTTGATATGCAAAACCTGGGGCTTCAGTTACCCTTTAGTGGTCTTGTCTTTGCAGCACTTATGTAATAATTTTTTTTTATTCTAGTAGCGGTCACACTATTATGGTGGGCTACCAAGTTGAAGCGGTTTTAATTATTTAGCACTGTATGACTGGCGGATAGTTACTTCTTATAGCACTGATTAGCCACAAAGTTGAAGTTAAATCACACACGAAGGTTCTTTGTTGGTCACTATAAGTTTAGCACCACCGACTGCGCCAATAACGAGTTCGCGGTTGCAAGTTTTGAAAAAAATATAAGTTTTTATTTCAAGATAATAATACAACTTTGAATCGGAGTCAATTCACGTCTTAATGGTATAGTGGATGAATTAGAACTAAATCTGGAGTATGAGTTGAACGCTTAGCAAACCCTTGGTCGACATTGTTTATATGAACTTGAAGGCTCTCCTCTCTATTCAAATGGGTTGCGCTCTTTAAGAGAGTTGCGCATGGAAAATTACCAGGATTTGTGCTGCGTAAGCTATTTGGTTGCTTAGTGGGAATAACGAATTTCGGCATCGGCGGATGTTTATGTCTATGAATCAATTGTTTATGTTAACGCGGCCGAAATTGTTATTGTCGCCAAGAGCTTGGGATCTGACTTATGTGTTAGGGCAAATGGATTGGGTGGGTGTGATCAAGTGGTACATATGTACTGTGTGTGTGTGGTGTGTGTGTGTGACAAAGTGTTATATGGTATGTTACTATGGTACATATGAAGTAGGGAAGTATCCCCATCCTTAAGAAATTAGCCTGTCCTCAGGCGGATAATTTAGGATACAAGACAGGACTTACATTATTTTCTATTTCTGTTACATCATTGTTTATAATATTTGATTCAATAGGACTGGGTACTTGTCTTTTGAATTTGATTATAATTTTCTTAGGTATATTCTTATATTTGTAGATATAATAGAATATTATTATGACAACTAAAACTATTAAAATAGTAAATTTAATTATTTGAAATTTATTATTTGCTTTATTATGGATTTCAAAAATATCTTTAGATTGTATATAAGAAAGGGCTTTTAATTTAGTGATATTTTTGTTAACATAAATCGTTTGTGTGTAATCTAACATAGTGTTTGATATTGAGATGTCTTCGATTTGTATGTAACAGTTAAAAGCTTTTATTATGTTGTCTCCCTCTATTATTATATCTCTATTTATGCAATTTTGGTTAAGTATGGTTTTTGGTAAGTTCCAAGTTAATAATATATTAGGTTCGACATAATTGATTTCAAATTCTTTATGAGTTTTTACATATCTGCATTCTGTATTAAATTGGTTAAGTATGCCCGTTAAGCATTTGTTTATTATTAAAGTTTTTGAAGATGCCAAATAAGTTTGATTATTTTGAACATAAAATTTATTTTGTACATTTTCTATTAAAATGTTTTGATTACTATCTGGATATGGAATTATTGTAAAGATTGGGGTTTTAATTATTTCTTTTGGAATATGGGAAAATATTAGAATTTAATTTGTATCCGTGTTCAGCCAAGTGGAAGTTTTAATATGTAGAAGTTTTTCTGAGTTTATATTGGTTAGATAATCATGTCTTAGTAATTTAGGATTAAAAATGCCAAGTCTTGTTAACTGCATTCCAAGTTCAATATCTTCTACATACTCAGTAAACTGTTGTAAATTAAATAATAAAATGTTTAATCTTTGATCGCTTTCATGTAATGCACTTAATAAATTTATTAATGTTATGCCTTCATTTACTGTTTTTATGACTTCGTTGAGTTCATTAGCTTGGACGCTGTTTTCGGACAAATTTTGAATTTTATATTCTAGCTCTTCTTTATCTGCTTGATCTAAGGTTCCAAAAAGGTATTTATAAATTGTGCCCATAAAATTAGCTAAGCCGCGTTTGCTGCGCTTTGCTATTCTAATGCCATTCATTTCTGTTTTTAATTTCTCTGCTAAATATTGAACTTGGGATAAAGTTTCATATTAATTCTGATTGTTTTACTAAGTTATCATATGTTTGTTCTATTTTTGTAATATTTACAGATAAGTAGTGATACTCGTAATTGATTGGTAAACTTATTGATCCAGTATTAAATATAAGGTAGCCATTTTTGGCTTGAATTGGGTTAACTTCAAGATTTTGTCCTTGGACATGTTGGATAAAACATAATAGAAAATAGTAAAGGATCATCAAAATTGTGTAATTATGTTGGATTGCCTGGGTCGTTTTGGGTTGTGTTGGAATTATGTTATATTTAGTTTCATTAATTTTCTTTTTCTTTTTATACTTTGATTTATAGTGGGTTATTTTCCTGCCTCTGTTTTTCTCTTCATAATTGTTTTCGTCAATCTGTGTAATTTCTCCTGTCTTTTTATATGGGTTTGTTGTCTTTGATTTTACTAATGGTGCTTGTCTATATCTGGTATCTACTTCATAACTATGTCTATTTTCGTTTAATTTATTTATTTTATTAATTTTCTCTTGCTGGGTGTCATGTGCAGGTGTTCCTGCATATATAAAAATATCTGCTGGTGTGTTGTATCTGCCTGTTGTATTATGTTTAATTTTATGGTTATAAACATAGAGTAGGGTTTCAAATTTTGTTATTTTATTCTCTGGGTCGGACTCAGTGCTTATAATTCTTAACTTTTCCTTGACAGTTTTATGAAATCTCTCAATGTCAGAAATTCCATTTTTACTCGTTGTGACGTTAATGTGAACATTTTCGGACTTTAGCCATAAATGTAATGCAGCACACATAAATGCTGAGTCTTTATCGGCTTTTATTTCGGACGGTTTTCCCATTTCATTAAAAATTTTAAGTAGAGCTCTTTTTGCTTCGAGCCAATCCCTAGAGCTGACTTCAATTAAGGCGGCATATTTGGAATAGACGTCAATACATGACAGGAATGTTTTATTATCGATTAAATAAAAATCGATAACATATTTTTCTCTAGGATTGAAAATTTCTGGCGTTAACTCGTAATTTAATTTAGTGTCTCTATGTTCTGTTTTGCACATGTTACATACTTCTCATTCGTTGAAAATGTTCTGTATTAACTTTTGATAGTCTGGGTAGTAATATTTTTCTTTAAAAATTTTTGGTTTGTTTTTCTATACCTGGATGTAAGAGTTCTCTGTGGGTTTTTATTATTACTTCTTTAAATTCTGAATATGTTTCAATATCTATTAATTTACTGGTTGCTCTCATAACTTTAGTTATGTTGTTCGGACTGACAATTTCTAAGAAGGCGTTTTGAAATGTAAGGAAATCTATTTCATTATGAAAATAAATTACGCTATTTTTTTGTACACAAATATTCTTTTATTAATTCTTTTGCATATGCGCTTGTCATTTCTTTATAATGGATTTTTAGTTTTGTTTTATGAAAATATTTTCTTATTTCTGTATTGTTATTGTCGTCTTTGACAAATTCTATTTGTCTATTATAGTAGTTTATTGGTCTTTCCGTAAAGGAAATGTAATTTTGGTTATCTTCATGGCTACTATGTACGGTAGCAGCTGAAGTGGGAGATTCGCCGTAGAAGTTTTCTATTTTTACACGTGAAAGTGCGTCGGCGACATGGTTTTCTTTTCCTGGTACATATTTTATATGGTAATCAAACTCATTTAGTCTGATTTTCCATCTTTGGAGTTTCATGTTTGGTTCCTTGATATTATCGAGCAAAACTAAAGGTTGATGATCACTAAGAATCTGAAATTTACGACCAAAAAGATAGGACCTGAAGTATTTAGTGGCCCAGACAATAGCTAAAAGTTCTTTTTCTATTGCTGAATAATTAAGTTCATGTTCATTGAGAGTACGGCTAGCGTAACAAACGGGTTTACGATCCTGTGATAATACAGCACCTAGAGCGTACTTGCTTGCATCTGTGGTTAATGAGAATGTTTTTTCGAAATTTGGGTAAATTGATATTGGTTCGGACATAATTAAAAACTTTAATTTTTCGAAGGCTGATATATACTCGGTATCTTTAGAATTTATAACGGAACCGTTTTTTAGTTTTTGTGTTATTGGTTTAGCAATTTTTGCAAAGTTAGGGATAAATTTACGGTAGAAACCGCAAAGTCCTAATGGGAATTTCTGTATGGCTTCTATTTTATTTGGGTTGGGCTTTATGCCTTCTGTAGTTACAATGTGTCCTAAGAACTCTGTTTCTCTTTTCATAAATTCACATTTGTCAAGTTGTAACTTTAGATTAGCTTCTTGTAATTTAGCAAATACTTTACGTAGAGATAACAAGTGTTCTTCCAATGAAGTGGAAAAAACTATTATATCGTCCATGTAGACTAAACAATTTTTGTAAATTAGGTCTTCTAATAGATTGTTAATACAACGTTGAAATGTTGCAGGTGCGTTCTTCAGTCCAAACGGCATTCGAGTGTACTCGTAATGTCCATTTTTTGTGGAATCTGTTTTTTGAATCGAGCTTTCATCCATTTGGATCTGATGAAAACCTTTTGGATCTGATGAAAACCTTTTGCTAAATCTATGGTAGTGAAATATTGAGACCTACCCAGCTTATCTAGTATTTCATCCATGACAGGAATTGGGTATTTATCATCAATAGTAATTTCGTTTAGTTTGCGATTGGAACACTCGTAGCATTATCCCAAATGCTAATGAGCTTAAGGTGTTTCTCAGCAAGCACGAAATTGAAGTTATGCTCATCTCAGAGACATTCCTACACGCTGGATCCTACCTCAATATGATAGGTTACAGCTGCTATCGAGCAGATCACCCAGGAGGTCGCCCCAGAGGAGGAGCTTGTATCCTAATCAGGCAGGGATTAGTGCACTATCACCTGCATTCGATTACGACGAATCACCTACAAATGGCAACGGTAAAAATTTCCACTAAATTGGGCGAAATCACGGTGTCAGCTGTGTACCTTCCTCCAGGCCTGCCTTGGAATCCCTCTGAGTTCGATAGTCTCCTTAGTCAACATGGACAAAAGTTTATTATTGGAGGTGATTTTAACGCTAAGCATCGACTCTGGGGTAGTATAAGAGCGAATGCTAGGGGCTCAGCACTTCATGATGCTATTTCCGGCAGCTCAACTCAAGTTCTGGCTACAGGCAGACCCACTCACTACCCGTATAACACGAGAGATGTACCTTCATGTATTGACTTCTTCCTGTACAAAGGTATAGCTAGCAGCCTACTATCAGTACGGGAAGAGTATGACCTATCTTCCGATCACTTGCCTCTGATCGCTACACTTACAACGTCGCCATATTGTACCACTCCTATTACGATGCTCCTTCCACCTGGTGCGAATATAAGGCTGTTCCAGTACGAGCTTAACAATGCTTTTAACCTCATTACAGAGATAAATACAGCGGAGGATATTGAGAAAGCGGTTGAAACTTTTATAAAGAACATCAAAGATGCAGCTCAAATTGCAGCTCCTGGCGGCGCAGTTCAACTACGAAACGTGCGCAGCAGCATCGCTCTCTCTCCGGAAGCAGTAGGTCTCTTAACCCTCAAGAAACGTCTCCGGCGTGAGTTCATCAGGACCAATGATCCGATAATTGACAGGCTGTACCGAAGGATATCAAATCGGGTAAGAAAAGTACTGGCCATCTTGAAAAAAGAAGCAACTGACACGTTCCTGGAAAAAGCTACAGCCGATGGCCAGATGGCACTTGGGCAAAATCTCCTCAGGACAGAGCTGAAGCGTTTGCCAAAAACCTGGAGGAAAGATTCCAGCCGTTCGAGATATCATCGCCAAGACGCGTACAACTGGTTGCTGAATCTCTAGAAGCCCCATTACAGATGGCTCTTCCTGTAAAGCCTATTCAACTAACGGAACTGAAATATGATATTAAATCCCTTCGCAACAACAAGGCTCCTGGTGAGGATGACATCGACAACCGTTCCATTAAGCTGATGCCGCACAGAGCTTTGTTATTCCTCGTGCTGATTTTCAACTCTGCTCTTCGACTGGGACACTTCCCAAACGCCTGGAAGAAAGCGAATATCATAATGCTCCATAAAACTGGGAAGCCAGCTGATGAATTAGACTCCTATCGTCCAATAAGCCTACTTCCAGCATTTGGCAAATTGCTGGAGAGGTGCATCCTGAGAAGAATGCTCGAGTCCAGAGAGGTAAAAAAAGCCATTCCAAAGTTTCAGTTTGGATTTAGACTCAGGCATGGCACACCTGAGCAGCTACACCGCGTAGTGAACTTTGTACTGGAAGGTTTCCATGGAAAGGAGTATGTCGCTGGAGCCTATTTGGACATCCAGCAGGCTTTTGACAGAGTGTGGCATGCAGGACTTTTGCACAAGCTTAAAAGTCTACTAAACCCTCAGCTCTTTTTGATATTAAAGAGCTTCCTTCACGAGCGCGTCAGAGCAGGTGTACCCCAGGGAAGTGTGTTAGGTCCAACACTGTATAGCCTGTATACGCACGACATGCCCTCAGCTGACAACATGTCGCATACAGATCCCAATGACCTGCTAGTTGCCACCTTTGCAGACGACACTGCAGTCCTGGCCAGACATACTTGCGTCTATACAGCCACTGATACGCTTCAGCTTTATTTAAAAAAGTTTGAGAACTGGGCCTTTCGCTGGAACATCGCAATCAATCCGGAAAAGTGTGTTTCCGTGACGTACACCCTGAAAAAAGGCACATCACCAGGTGTGTTTCTGCATGGAGAGCTCCTCACGCAATCGGTCGCTCACAAATACCTCGGTGTCACTCTGGATAAGCGACTAACATTTCAACGCCATGTAACGGATGTTGCTCGACGGCTCAAAACTAAGGCGAACAGCATGACATGGCTCCTTAGGCCTGGAAACAAACTATCATTTTCCAACAAGGCCAAAATATATAAGGTTGTCTTGGCTCCTATCTGGAAATACGGCATCCAAGTGTTTGGCATCGCCGCAAAGTCGCACCTCAACAAAATTCGTGTGGCGCAGTCGCAAATCTTGCGTAAACTATCTGGAGCGGCTTGGTACATCCGCAACAAAGACATCGAAGACGAGCTGAAGATACCAAGGATTGGCGATGTCATAAACAAGCAAGCCAGCGCGTATCTAACCAAATTGAGAAACCACCCGAACCAATTGGCCCGAAAACTCCTGACGAGGAGGAATGTAATGGGACGGAGGGCGAGAAGAAGGCTCCAACGCATTCACCCCACAGATCTGCCTTGCAGATTTATAAACTAATTAAAAATTCATTCATCCATTATTCTCCCTACTTAGGTTAAAGTATGTATATATGTAAATACTCCCTAGAAATTTAAAACCACTGTAGTATAAGTTATTATAAATAGTAACAGCTGTCTACAATAAAAAAAAAAAAAAAATAATAAAAAAAATTTAGTTTGCGATAGTCGATTACTAACCTGAACTTTGTTTTACCAGAAGCATCGCTTTTTTTTCGGTATTATCCAGATAGGAGAACAGTAGGGTGAGTTCGATTTTCGAACAATGCCTTGTTGAATCATTTCTTTGATTTGTACCTCGACTTCTATGTCGTAGGCCTGGGGGTATTTATAAGGTTTCCTATAGATTGGGTCTTCATGTTTAGTTTTGATGACATGCTTTACAGTACTTGTGAAGGTCAAATTTTCATCTTCTCTGTATTGTATGTCCCTAAATTCTTGAAGAATTTTAGTAAGGGCATTTGACTCTTCTTTATTTAGATGGTCAAGCCTGAATTCATTTGATTCCCTTATCTCGTTTCCTATTGCATAATTTGTGTCTTCATCATCAGTGGATAATGATAGCTGTAAAACATTCAAATAGTCGGGGTTGTCTTCTAGGCTACCTTCTCGTTCTGGTAGGTAGTCCATTAAGAAACTGTTGTTGTTTAAAACTACAATTCTTTTGCCGAAGTTTATTTGGGCGTTGGCGTCTTCTAGGAACCCAGTACCTAATTTTCGGAAAAATTATGAATATAAAAAACTTGTTTAGTAGGGCAAAGCTTACTTGGTTTTAGAATTATGATTTTCTTTAGGGTTATTGTACCGTTAATGGTGTGTGTTTGTAAATTAGTAGTTTTAACTGGGAAATAAAAAATGTTTGCTCTTATGATGTTTATTGTAGACCCAGTGTCTATAACACATCGGAGCGGTATATTGTTTAAAACAATATTTATGAAGGAATTGTGTCTTCTTCTGCGTCCGAGGCATGTAGATGAAAATTTTCGGACGTATCCATTTTTGAATGGCCGCTGGTACTAGGTCTTTGCCTTTTTGTTGCCGGATTCGGAGCGGATGAAGAAACTGGATTTTGTTGATAGTTGGAGGAATAATTTAAAGGATTTTGTGTCTGTGCTTGGTTGAGTTTTTGCTTAAATTCTTGGAATAGGTATTCGAAAGGCTGGTCATGGCTGTTATTTTTTTTGTTCATATATTGATTTTTATTTTGGCTAATTGATGTTTGATTATAATTTTGATTTCTATTTTGATTATTTGAAGTGTTGTTATAGTTTGGGCTGTACTGATTTTTATTTTGGGTATTTTGAGTATTTTGGGATTTTGGGTGATCGGACCATGTACTGTCATAACAACCCTCCTGCTGTACAATTTGCTTTAATTTACTGACTGTTGTTATATCAAATCTGGCTAATTGCATGTAGAGTCTATCTGGGAGTTTTTTAATAATTACATTTTTTACTGTATTGTTCATTGCGTTTGTATAAATGTGATTATGTAGATCATTATTTTCTAAAGCTAGCTTATTTGTTATTACAAAGCATTTTGCTTCAAGTTCTTCTATGAACTTACGAACTGATCCATTGAATTGGGTGTTATATAGTCGTCTCAAAAGCTCTTCAAATGGTGTCTGGGTCTTGAACTCGGCGATTAGGGCTTCCTTCAATTCCGGCCATGTATTAGCTGCACTGAGCTGGGATACTCGTTGAGCGTCGCCTCCAATTTGCATTTCGATTGCACTGAAGAGTACGTGTAACTGACGGACGTCAGTTGATGGATATAGTTGAAGTATGAACTCTATTCTTCTTATGAACGAGCTCAGTTCCAGTGTCGTACCGGTAAATGTTGGTACCTGTCGAATCCGACCAAGAGCCTGGTTCAGATGATTCTCGGAGAGTAGTTGCACTTGTTGTTGTGGCAGTGCCATTGTTGTTTCTCTTGTTTTTATTGTTGTTGATTTTATTTTATTTTTCACTCCTCGTAGCGGTCACGCTTTTTGTTTTGCGGGCTACACACTGTCTTTGGTTTATATGCAAAACCTGGGGCTTCAGTTACCCTTTAGTGGTCTTGTCTTTGCAGCACTTATGTAATAATTTTTTTTTATTCTAGTAGCGGTCACACTATTATGGTGGGCTACCAAGTTGAAGCGGTTTTAATTATTTAGCACTGTATGACTGGCGGATAGTTACTTCTTGTAGCACTGATTAGCCACAAAGTTGAAGTTAAATCACACACGAAGGTTCTTTGTTGGTCACTATAAGTTTAGCACCACCGACTGCGCCAATAACGAGTTCGCGGTTGCAAGTTTTGAAAAAAATATAAGTTTTTATTTCAAGATAATAATACAACTTTGAATCGGAGTCAATTCACGTCTTAATGGTATAGTGGATGAATTAGAACTAAATCTGGAGTGTGAGTTGAACGCTTAGCAAACCCTTGGTCGACTTTGTTTATATGAACTTGAAGGCTCTCCTCTCTATTCAAATGAGTTGCGCTCTTTAAGAGAGTTGCGCATGGAAAATTACCAGGATTTGTGCTGCGTAAGCTATTTGGTTGCTTAGTGGGAATAACGAATTTCGTCATCGGCGGATGCTTATGTCTATGAATCAATTGTTTATGTTAACGCGGCCGAAATTGTTATTGTTGCCAAGAGCTTGGGATCTGACTTATGTGTTAGGGCAAATGGATTGGGTGGGTGTGATCAAGTGGTACATATGTACTGTGTGTGTGTGGTGTGTGTGTGTGACAAAGTGTTATACTATGGTACATATGCTACTATATATATTTTATTTTTCATTTCTAGAGCATCCATAGTTGATTGAGTGGTGAGATCTTCGCTATATTGTTGGCCGATTGGGACCCTAGTTGCAGCTAGCTTACAATCGGCATTGGGTTCGTTGGCTAAATAATAAAGCCCTCACTCGATCAGAAATCCACATTGAATTTAATTTATAGTCCCGTCCCTATACCTAGATGAACAATAATTATAATTAATGCATAAAAAAAATTGAATAGAAAGAACGAAATTCTGAGAGCTTATGGGTGTATGATGGCGCTAGCCAGTATATCTAATGAAAATGAGGTTACACTGATGGTATAGTAACCCGTTCCATTTTTGTTTCTTTAATTTTTAAGCCATTCAATATTTTAATTCCATTTTCGGTTTCGATTGCTAACTTTAATTGAATTTATTTAATACCGATTTGTTTTCTTTGCTAATAAATTTCCTTAATTTTTCTTTCTTAAATTTCGGTAATTTTGTTTAATTCTATGTTTTTTTTCTGTTTCACTAATTTAATTTCAATAAACTTTTGTTGAATGTTACTTTAATTTTCTTGTCTTTCACTTTTAATTTGCTCCTCTCAATTCTTTAATTTCCTTTATGTAGGGATTGTGCAATTTATAGGGTATTAGGTATGTATGTATTTGTTAATATGTGTTCACATAAGCAAGTGTAAATAAAAATCAAATAATAAATTCACTTACCCAAATCGATCCAATGTGCCCAGAGGAATTGTTGTTGTGATTTAATTATTCTAATTTAATTGACTAAAAAATTATTACACTTGTGCACATATACATTATATATACCCTTGTAGGTATATTAGAAAACATTATTATATTACAACTTTTAATTCACTTTATTTGACCGATAAATGTTTTTAAAGACTGCACGTAACTTTGTTGTTTACGTTTTACCAGTTGCGTCTGTCGTCTCACAGTAGAAAACAAAGTCCCAAGCATAAGCGGCTGGTCGTAATACAATCGCACACATAGCGTGTGAACGGTACAAATGTGCGCGAATTACGTGTTTATGTACACGTAAGATAGATACAGTAGATCATCTTTGATTGAGCTTTATTTCAAAACTGCGCGCTTATTTCTAAGTCAGATTTCTTTTATGCGATCAATCGCTCTCTTTAATTCTCTATGGTTAGTTCTTATATCTTGAGTGTTTCTCTGTTTACATTATTGGGGTATATATATGTATGTGGTTTCTTCTTAGCTCAGCTTAAGTGTATATCTGAGTGTTTCTCTGTTTATATTATTGGGGTATATAATAACGAGTTCGCGGTTGCAAGTTTTGAAAAAAATATAAGTTTTTATTTCAAGATAATAATACAACTTTGAATCGGAGTCAATTCACGTCTTAATGGTATAGTGGATGAATTAGAACTAAATCTGGAGTGTGAGTTGAACGCTTAGCAAACCCTTGGTCGACTTTGTTTATATGAACTTGAAGGCTCTCCTCTCTATTCAAATGAGTTGCGCTCTTTAAGAGAGTTGCGCATGGAAAATTACCAGGATTTGTGCTGCGTAAGCTATTTGGTTGCTTAGTGGGAATAACGAATTTCGTCATCGGCGGATGTTTATGTCTATGAATCAATTGTTTATGTTAACGCGGCCGAAATTGTTATTGTTGCCAAGAGCTTGGGATCTGACTTATGTGTTAGGGCAAATGGATTGGGTGGGTGTGATCAAGTGGTACATATGTACTGTGTGTGTGTGGTGTGTGTGTGTGACAAAGTGTTATACTATGGTACATATGCTACTATATATATTTTATTTTTCATTTCTAGAGCATCCATAGTTGATTGAGTGGTGAGATCTTCGCTATATTGTTGGCCGATTGGGACCCTAGTTGCAGCTAGCTTACAATCGGCATTGGGTTCGTTGGCTAAATAATAAAGCCCTCACTCGATCAGAAATCCACATTGAATTTAATTTATAGTCCCGTCCCTATACCTAGATGAACAATAATTATAATTAATGCATAAAAAAAATTGAATAGAAAGAACGAAATTCTGAGAGCTTATGGGTGTATGATGGCGCTAGCCAGTATATCTAATGAAAATGAGGTTACACTGATGGTATAGTAACCCGTTCCATTTTTGTTTCTTTAATTTTTAAGCCATTCAATATTTTAATTCCATTTTCGGTTTCGATTTTCTTTGCTAATAAATTTCCTTAATTTTTCTTTCTTAAATTTCGGTAATTTTGTTTAATTCTATGTTTTTTTTCTGTTTCACTAATTTAATTTCAATAAACTTTTGTTGAATGTTACTTTAATTTTCTTGTCTTTCACTTTTAATTTGCTCCTCTCAATTCTTTAATTTCCTTTATGTAGGGATTGTGCAATTTATAGGGTATTAGGTATGTATGTATTTGTTAATATGTGTTCACATAAGCAAGTGTAAATAAAAATCAAATAATAAATTCACTTACCCAAATCGATCCAATGTGCCCAGAGGAATTGTTGTTGTGATTTAATTATTCTAATTTAATTGACTAAAAAATTATTACACTTGTGCACATATACATTATATATACCCTTGTAGGTATATTACAAAACATTATTATATTACAACTTTTAAATCACTTTATTTGACCGATAAATGTTTTTAAAGACTGCACGTAACTTTGTTGTTTACGTTTTACCAGTTGCGTCTGTCGTCTCACAGTAGAAAACAAAGTCCCAAGCATAAGCGGCTGGTCGTAATACAATCGCACACATAGCGTGTGAACGGTACAAATGTGCGCGAATTACGTGTTTATGTACACGTAAGATAGATACAGTAGATCATCTTTGATTGAGCTTTATTTCAAAACTGCCCGCTTATTTCTAAGTGAGATTTCTTTTATGCGATCAATCGCTCTCTTTAATTCTCTATGGTTAGTTCTTATATCTTGAGTGTTTCTCTGTTTACATTATTGGGGTATATATATGTATGTGGTTTCTTCTTAGCTCAGCTTAAGTGTATATCTGAGTGTTTCTCTGTTTATATTATTGGGGTATATAATAACGAGTTCGCGGTTGCAAGTTTTGAAAAAAATATAAGTTTTTATTTCAAGATAATAATACAACTTTGAATCGGAGTCAATTCACGTCTTAATGGTATAGTGGATGAATTAGAACTAAATCTGGAGTGTGAGTTGAACGCTTAGCAAACCCTTGGTCGACTTTGTTTATATGAACTTGAAGGCTGTCCTCTTTATTCAAATGGGTTCCGCTCTTTAAGAAAGTTGCGCATGGAAAATTACCAGGATTTGTGCTGCGTAAGCTATTTGGTTGCTTAGTGGGAATAACGAATTTCGGCATCGGCGGATGTTTATGTCTATGAATCAATTGTTTATGTTAACGCGGCCGAAATTCTTATTGTGAGAGCTTGGGATCTGACTTATGTGTTGGGGCAAATGGATTGGGTGGGTGTGATCAAGTGGTACATATGTACTGTGTGTGGGTGGTGTGTGTGTGTGACAAAGTGTTATACTATGGTACATATGCTACTTCCCCATCCTTAAGAAATTAGCCTGTCCTCAGGCGGATAATTTAGGATACAAGACAGGATTTACATTATTGTCTATTTCTGTTACATCATTGTTTATAATATTTGATTCAATAGGAGTGGGTACTTGTCTTTTGAATTTGATTATAATTTTCTTAGGTATATTCTTATATTTGTAGATATAATAGAATATTATTATGACAACTAAAACTATTAAAATAGTAAATGTAATTATTTGAAATTTATTATTTGCTTTATTATGGATTTCAAAAATATCTTTAGCTTGTATAAAAGAAAGGGCTTTTAATTTAGTGATATTGTTGTTAACATAAATCGTTTGTGTGTAATCTAACATAGTGTTTGATATTGAGATGTCTTCGATTTGTATGGAACAGTTAAAAGCTTTTATTATGTTGCCTCCCTCTATTATTATATCTCTATTTATGCAATTTTGGTTAAGTATGGTTTTTGGTAAGTTCCAAGTTAATATTATATTAGGTTCGACATAATTGATTTCAAATTCTTTATGAGTTTTTACATATCTGCATTCTGTATTAAATTGGTTAAGTATGCCCGTTAAGCATTTGTTTATTATTAAAGTTTTTGAAGATGCCAAATAAGTTTGATTATTTTGAACATACAATTTATTTTGTACATTTTCTATTAAAATGTTTTGATTACTATCTGGATATGGAATTATTGTAAAGATTGGGGTTTTAATTATTTCTTTTGGAATATGGGAAAATATTAGAATTTCATTTGTATCCGTTTTCAGCCAAGTGGAAGTTTTAATATGTAGAAGTTTTTCTGAGTTTATATTTGTTAGATAATCATGTCTTAGTAATTTAGGATTAAAAATGCCAAGTCTTGTTAACTGCATTCCAAGTTCAATATCTTCTACATACTCAGTAAACTGTTGTAAATTAAATAATAAAATGTTTAACCTTTGATCGCTTTCATGTAATGCACTTAATAAATTTATTAATGTTATGCCTTCATTTACTGTTTTTATGACTTCGTTGAGTTCATTAGCTTGGACGCTGTTTTCGGACAAATTTTGAATTTTATATTCTAGTTCTTCTTTATCTGCTTGATCTAAGGTTCCAAAAAGGTATTTATAAATTGTGCCCATAAAATTAGCTAAGCCGCGTTTGCTGCGCTTTGCTATTCTAATGCCATTGATTTCTCTTTTTAATTTCTCTGCTAAATATTGAACTTGGGATAAAGTTTCATATTCTTCTGATTGTTTTACTAAGTTATCATATGTTTGTTCTATTTTTGTAATATTTACAGATAAGTAGTAATACTCGTAATTGATTGGTAAACTTATTGATCCAGTATTAAATATAAGGTAGCCATTTTTGGCTTGAATTGGGTTAACTTCAAGATTTTGTCCTTGGACATGTCGGATAAAACATAATAGAAAATAGTAAAGGATCATCAAAATTGTGTAATTATGTTGGATTGTCTGGGTCGTTTTGGGTTGTGTTGGAATTATTGTTATATTTAGTTTCATTAATTTTCTTTTTCTTTTTATATTTTGATTTATAGTGGGTTATTTTCCTACCTCTGTTTTTCTCTTCATAATGTTTTTCGTCAATCTGTGTAATTTCTCCTTTATTTCAAAACTGCCCGCTTATTTCTAAGTCAGATTTCTTTAATGCGATCAATCGCTCTCTTTAATTCTCTATGGTTAGTTCTTATATCTTGAGTGTTTCTCTGTTTACATTATTGGGGTATATATATGTATGTGGTTTCTTCTTAGCTCAGCTTAAGTGTATATCTGAGTGTTTCTCTGTTTATATTATTGGGGTATATAATAACGAGTTCGCGGTTGCAAGTTTTGAAAAAAATATAAGTTTTTATTTCAAGATAATAATACAACTTTGAATCGAAGTCAATTCACGTCTTAATGGTATAGTGGATGAATTAGAACTAAATCTGGAGTGTGAGTTGAACGCTTAGCAAACCCTTGGTCGACTTTGTTTATATGAACTTGAAGGCTGTCCTCTTTATTCAAATGGGTTCCGCTCTTTAAGAAAGTTGCGCATGGAAAATTACCAGGATTTGTGCTGCGTAAGCTATTTGGTTGCTTAGTGGGAATAACGAATTTCGGCATCGGCGGATGTTTATGTCTATGAATCAATTGTTTATGTTAACGCGGCCGAAATTCTTATTGTCGCCAAGAGCTTGGGATCTGACTTATGTGTTGGAGCAAATGGATTGGGTGGGTGTGATCAAGTGGTACATATGTACTGTGTGTGGGTGGTGTGTGTGTGTGACAAAGTGTTATACTATGGTACATATGCTACTTCCCCATCCTTAAGTAATTAGCCTGTCCTCAGGCGGATAATTTAGGATACAAGACAGGATTTACATTATTGTCTATTTCTGTTACATCATTGTTTATAATATTTGATTCAATAGGAGTGGGTACTTGTCTTTTGAATTTGATTATAACTTTCTTAGGTATATTCTTATATTTGTAGATATAATAGAATATTATTATGACAACTAAAACTATTAAAATAGTAAATGTAATTATTTGAAATTTATTATTTGCTTTATTATGGATTTCAAAAATATCTTTAGCTTGTATAAAAGAAAGGGCTTTTAATTTAGTGATATTGTTGTTAACATAAATCGTTTGTGTGTAATCTAACATAGTGTTTGATATTGAGATGTCTTCGATTTGTATGGAACAGTTAAAAGCTTTTATTATGTTGCCTCCCTCTATTATTATATCTCTATTTATGCAATTTTGGTTAAGTATGGTTTTTGGTAAGTTCCAAGTTAATATTATATTAGGTTCGACATAATTGATTTCAAATTCTTTATGAGTTTTTACATATCTGCATTCGGTATTAAATTGGTTAAGTATGCCCGTTAAGCATTTGTTTATTATTAAAGTTTTTGAAGATGCCAAATAAGTTTGATTATTTTGAACATACAATTTATTTTGTACATTTTCTATTAAAATGTTTTGATTACTATCTGGATATGGAATTATTGTAAAGATTGGGGTTTTAATTATTTCTTTTGGAATATGGGAAGATATTAGAATTTCATTTGTATCCGTTTTCAGCCAAGTGGAAGTTTTAATATGTAGAAGTTTTTCTGAGTTTATATTTGTTAGATAATCATGTCTTAGTAATTTAGGATTAAAAATGCCAAGTCTTGTTAACTGCATTCGACGTTCAATATCTTCTACATACTCAGTAAACTGTTGTAAATTAAATAATAAAATGTTTAACCTTTGATCGCTTTCATGTAATGCACTTAATAAATTTATTAATGTTATGCCTTCATTTACTGTTTTTATGACTTCGTTGAGTTCATTAGCTTGGACGCTGTTTTCGGACAAATTTTGAATTTTATATTCTAGTTCTTCTTTATCTGCTTGATCTAAGGTTCCAAAAAGGTATTTATAAATTGTGCCCATAAAATTAGCTAAGCCGCGTTTGCTGCGCTTTGCTATTCTAATGCCATTCATTTCTCTTTTTAATTTCTATGCTAAATATTGAACTAGGGATAAAGTTTCATATTCTTCTGATTGTTTTACTAAGTTATCATATGTTTGTTCTATTTTTGTAATATTTACAGATAAGTAGTGATACTCGTAATTGATTGGTAAACTTATTTATCCAGTATTAAATATAAGGTAGCCATTTTTGGCTTGAATTGGGTTAACTTCAAGATTTTGTCCTTGGACATGTCGGATAAAACATAATAGAAAATAGTAAAGGATCATCAAAATTGTGTAATTATGTTGGATTGTCTGGGTCGTTTTGGGTTGTGCTGGAATTATTGATATATTTAGTTTCATTAATTTTCTTTTTCTTTTTATATTTTGATTTATAGTGGGTTATTTTCCTACCTCTGTTTTTCTCTTCATAATGTTTTTCGTCAATCTGTGTAATTTCTCCTGTCTTTTTATATGGGTTTGTTGTCTTTGATTTTACTAATGGTGCTTGTCTATATCTGGTATCTACTTCATAACTATGTCTATTTTCGTTTAATTTATTTATTTTATTAATTTTCTCTTGCTGGGTGTCATGTGCAGGTGTTCCTGCATATATAAAAATATCTGCTGGTGTGTTGTATCTGCCTGTTGTATTATGTTTAATTTTATGGTTATAAACATAGAGTAGGGTTTCAAATTTTTTATTCTCAGTGCTTATAATTCTTAACTTTTCGTTGACAGTTTTATGAAATTCCAATGTCAATGGAAATTCAATGTCAGAAATTCCATTTTTACTTGTTGTGACGTTAATGTGAACATTTTCGGACTTTAGCCATAAATGTAATGCAGCACACATAAATGCTGAGTCTTTATCGGCTTTTATTTCGGACGGTTTTCCCATTTCATTAAAAATTAAGTAGAGCTCTTTTTGCTTCGAGCCAATCCCTAGAGCTGACTTCAATTAAGGCGGCATATTTGGAATAGACGTCAATACATGACAGGAATGTTTTATTATCGATTAAATAAAAATCGATAACATATTTTTCTCTAGGATTGAAAATTTCTGGCGTTAACTCGTAATTTAATTTAGTGTCTCTATGTTCTGTTTTGCACATGTTACATACTTCACATTCGTTGATAATGTTCTGTATTAACTTTTGATAGTCTGGGTAGTAATATTTTTCTTTAAAAATTTTTTGTTTGTTTTTCTATACCTGGATGTAAGAGTTCTCTGTGGGTTTTTATTATTACTTCTTTAAATTCTGAATATGTTTCAATATCTATTAATTTACTGGTTGCTCTCATAACTTTAGTTATGTTGTTCGGACTGACAATTTCTAAGAAGGCGTTTTGAAATGTAAGGAAATCTATTTCATAATGAAAATAAATTACGCTATTTTTTGTACACAAATATTCTTTTATTAATTCTTTTGCATATGCGCTTGTCATTTCTTTATAATGGATTTTTAGTTTTGTTTTATGAAAATATTTTCTTATTTCTGTATTGTTATTGTCGTCTTTGACAAATTCTATTTGTCTATTATAGTAGTTTATTGGTCTTTCCGTAAAGGAAATGTAATTTTGGTTATCTTCATGGCTACTATGTACGGTAGCAGCTGAAGTGGGAGATTCGCCGTAGAAGTTTTCTATTTTTACACGTGAAAGTGCGTCGGCGACATGGTTTTCTTTTCCTGGTACATATTTTATATGGTAATCAAACTCATTTAGTCTGATTTTCCATCTTTGGAGTTTCATGTTTGGTTCCTTGATATTATCGAGCCAAACTAAAGGTTGATGATCACTAAGAATCTGAAATTTACGACCAAAAAGATAGGACCTGAAGTATTTAGTGGCCCAGACAATAGCTAAAAGTTCTTTTTCTATTGCTGAATAATTAAGTTCATGTTTATTGAGAGTACGGCTAGCGTAACAAAAACGGGTTTACGATCCTGTGATAATACAGCACCTAGAGCGTACTTGCTTGCATCTGTGGTTAATGAGAATGTTTTTTCGAAATTTGGGTAAATTGATATTGGTTCGGACATAATTAAAAACTTTAATTTTTCGAAGGCTGATATATACTCGGTATCTTTAGAATTTATAACGGAACCGTTTTTTAGTTTTTGTGTTATTGGTTTAGCAATTTTTGCAAAGTTAGGGATAAATTTACAGTAGAAACCGCAAAGTCCTAAAAATGATTTTATTTCTTTATTAGTTTTAGGTAATGGGAATTTCTGTATGGCTTCTATTTTATTTGGGTTGGGCTTTATGCCTTCCGTAGTTACAATGTGTCCTAAGAACTCTGTTTCTCTTTTCATAAATTCACATTTGTCAAGTTGTAACTTTAGATTAGCTTCTTGTAATTTAGCAAATACTTTACGTAGAGATAACAAGTGTTCTTCCAATGAAGTGGAAAAAACTATTATATCGTCCATGTAAACTAAACAATTTTTGTAAATTAGGTCTTCTAATAGATTGTTAATACAACGTTGAAATGTTGCAGGTGCGTTCTTCAGTCCAAACGGCTTTCGAGTGTACTCGTAATGTCCATTTTTTGTGGAGAAAGCTGTTTTTTGAATCGAGCTTTCATCCATTTGGATCTGATGAAAACCTTATGCTAAATCTATGGTAGTGAAATATTGAGACCTACCTAGCTTATCTAGTATTTCATCCATGACAGGAATTGGGTATTTATCATCAATAGTAATTTCGTTTAGTTTGCGATAGTCGATTACTAACCTGAACTTTGTTTTACCAGAAGCATCGCTTTTTTTCGGTATTATCCAGATAGAAGAACAGTAGGGTGAGTTCGATTTTCGAACAATGCCTTGTTGAATCATTTCTTTGATTTGTACCTCGACTTCTTTGTCGTAGGCCTGGGGGTATTTATAAGGTTTCCTATAGATTGGGTCTTCATGTTTAGTTTTGATGACATGCTTTACAGTACTTGTGAAGGTCAAATTTTCACCTTCTCTGTATTGTAAGTCCCTAAATTCTTGAAGAATTTTAGTAAGGGCATTTGACTCTTCTTTATGGTGGTCAAGCCTGAATTCATTTGATTCCCTTATCTCGTTTCCTATTGCATAATTTGTGGCTTCATCATCAGTGGATAATGATGGCTGTAAAACATTCAAATAGTCGGGGTTGTCTTCTAGGCTATCTTCTCGTTCTGGTAGGTAGTCCATTAAGAAACTGTTGTTGTTTGAAACTACACTTCTTTTGCCAAAGTTTATTTGGGCGTTGGCGTCTTCTAGGAACCCTGTACCTAATATCATATCGTAATTTTCGGAAAAATTATGAATATAAAAAACTTGTTTAGTAGGGCAAAGCTTACTTGGTTTTAGAATTATGATTTTCTTTAGGGTTATTGTGCCGTCAATGGTGTGTGTTTGTAAATTAGTAGTTTTAACTGGGAAATTAAAAATGTTTGCTCTTAAAATGTTTATTGTAGACCCAGTGTCTATAACACATCGTCTATAACACACGTCTATAACACATGTTTAAAACAATATTTATGAAGGAATTGTGTCTTCTTCTTCGTCCGAGGCATGTAGATGACAATTTTCGGACGTATCCATTTTTGAATGGCCGCTGGTACTAGGTCTTTGCCTTTTTGTTGCCGGATTCGGAGCGGATGAAGAAACTGGATTTTGTTGATAGTTGGAGGAATAATTTAAAGGATTTTGTGTCTGTGCTTGGTTAAGTTTTTGCTTAAATTTTTGGAATAAGTATTCGAAAGGCTGGTCATGGCTGTTATTGTTTTTGTTCATATATTGATTTTTATTTTGGCTGATTGATGTTTGATTATAATTTTGATTTCTATTTTGATTATTGAAGTGTTGTTATAGTTTGGGCTGTACTGATTTTTATTTTGGGTATTTTGAGTATTTTGGGATTTTGGGTGATCGGACCATGTACTGTCATAACAACCCTCCTGCTGTACAATTTGCTTTAACTTACTGACTGTTGTTATATCAAATCTGGCTAATTGCATGTAGAGTCTATCTGGGAGTTTTTTAATAATTACATTTTTTACTGTATTGTTCATTGCGTTTGTATAAATGTGATTATGTAGATCATTATTTTCTAAAGCTAGCTTATTTGTTATTACAAAGCATTTTGCTTCAAGCTCTTCTATAAACTTACGAACTACTGATCCATTGAATTGGGTGTTATATAGTCGTCTCAAAAGCTCTTCAAATGGTGTCTGGGTCTTGAACTCGGCGATTAGGGCTTCCTTCAATTCCGGCCATGTATTAGCTGCACTGAGCTGGGATACTCGTTGGGCGTCGCCTCCAATTTGCATTTCGATTGCACTGAAGAGTACGTGTAACTGACGGACTTCAGTTGATGGATATAGTTGAAGTATGAACTCTATTCTTCTTATGAACGAGCTCAGTTCCAGTGTCGTACCGGTAAATGCTGGTACCTGTCGAATCTGACCAAGAGCCTGGTTCAGATGATTCTCGGAGAGTAGTTGCACTTGTTGTTGTGGTAGTGCCATTGTTGTTTCTCTTGCTTTTGTTGTTGTTGATTTTATTTTATTTTTCACTCCTCGTAGCGGTCACGCTTTTTGTTTTGCGGGCTACACACTGTCTTTGGTTGATATGCAAAACCTGGGGCTTCAGTTACCCTTTAGTGGTATTGTCTTTGCAGCACTTATGTAATACATTTTTTTTCTTCTAGTAGCGGTCACACTATTATGGTGGGCTACCAAGTTGAAGCGGTTTTAATTATTAAGCACTGTATGACTGGCGGATAGTTACTTCTTGTAGCACTGATTAGCCACAAAGTTGAAGTTAAATCACACACGAAGGTTCTTTGTTGGTCACTATAAGTTTAGGACCACCGACTGCGCCAATAACGAGTTCGCGGTTGCAAGTTTTGAAAAAAATATAAGTTTTTATTTCAAGATAATAATACAACTTTGAATCGGAGTCAATTCACGTCTTAATGGTATAGTGGATGAATTAGAACTAAATCTGGAGTGTGAGTTGAACGCTTAGCAAACCCTTGGTCGACTTTGTTTATATGAACTTGAAGGCTCTCCTCTCTATTCAAATGAGTTGCGCTCTTTAAGAGAGTTGCGCATGGAAAATTACCAGGATTTGTGCTGCGTAAGCTATTTGGTTGCTTAGTGGGAATAACGAATTTCGGCATCGGCGGATGTTTATGTCTATGAATCAATTGTTTATGTTAACGCGGCCGAAATTGTTATTGTCGCCAAGAGCTTGGGATCTGACTTATGTGTTGGGGCAAATGGATTGGGTGGGTGTGATCAAGTGGTACATATGTACTGTGTGTGTGTGGTATGTGTGTGTGACAAAGTGTTACACTATGGTACATATGCTGCTATATATATATTTTACGTGAAACGATTGGACCGCTGCAGCACACGTACTGTCCTGCGTGGGTTCATCGCTTAAACAACGATGCAAGCGGTCGTATCGCATTTTCGTGTAGATAAGGAATGCGCGCAGTGGTAAATTCCCGCACTTACAATCCGTTTCCATGTTTGGGGAACAAATGGCCACTGCGTTGGTTTAGTTAGAGATAAGATTAGAACATGTAAATTTCATATTAGCTACCTAAGCAGGATTTAGAGAAATAAAATTGAGTTTGAAATATCAACTCAACAAATGTATACGTTTGCTTATGTTGCACACTCTTTACATAAGCAAATGAGAAAAAAAAGGAACCAAAAAAAAATAAGTTTAACAGGCCTTTAATTTAAATTTGTATACTTTTGATTTTATTATTTGATGATTATTTTTATTTTTAGTTCTGGCATTCCTAATTTTTTTGGGCTACTGCCAATCATTATATTTATTAGTTATTATTTTTGTGGGAGGTAAGGCATTTTATTTGGTAATATACCTTACATGGGAATATATAATGTATATAATGTATATGAGTCAATTAAATTAGAATAATTAAATCCCAACAACAAATCCCTATAAAAATGAAAGTTACATTCAACAAAATTTTAGTGAAGTTAAATTAGTGAAACAGAAATAAAACATAGAATAAAACGAAATTACCGAAATTTCAAAAAGAAATAAGAAAAATCAAGAACATGAATTAGGAAAGAAAATAAATCGGTATTAAATAAATTCAATTAAAGTTAGCAACCAAAATCGGAAATGCAATTAAAATATTGAATGGCTTAAAAATTAAAGAAACAAAAATGGAACAAATAAACTGTAGTTAACGATAAAAAGAATTAAATGAAATTAGGTTGACTAAAATTAAATTTTAATTTTTTTACTATTATCAACTAGACAACATGGCCTAATATACTATATTTTATAGCATTATTAAATGAATAAAATTGTTATAGTGTTTGGATAAATAAAAGTATGATGAAAGGGTAACACATAAACTAGGGATTTACAATATAGTGCCAAAGGTAAATCATGGAGGGTGGGTACAGAGGCGGGTTACTATATCATCAGTATTCAATATTCATTAGATATACTGGCATAGCGGCATCATACACCTCATACAGCTCTCGAAATTTCGTTCTTTCTATTAAATTTTTTTTTTGCATTATTTATAAATCTTATTCATCTACGTAATATATACATATATGTGACATATGTACTCCTCAACGACATAACATATATCTACAAAACATATACCAGCCACTTTATATACTCTCTTACGTAGCAACAATAGAACATAGAACCAAGAATGCCTTAGCACATAAGATATACAATTATTAAATTCCATAACCCCAACTTCTTGGTGACAATAACAAATTCGGCCGATGTAAACAATTTAACATAAGCATCCGCAGTCTTATTCGTTTTTTCCACTAGAAGGGTGAAAACTGCTTACGCAGCTTAAAGGGTCGAAACTTTCCACGTAGCTCAAACTCAGCTGATCTGTATCCATGCGCAATCCACTCAAGGGAGCGCTTAATTAACGTAATCATAAACGAGAGCCTATGTACGTTCAATATAAAGAAGTAAATAAGCTCAGCCAAGGGTTTGCTAAACGTCCGCTTCGCAACCTAAAATAGATTTTATTCATACTTCAATTGTGTAAGACGTGAATTTGTCTCCGATGTTCGCTTAAGTTTTTTGATTAATAAAATATTCTTTCTTTTATAAGCCAACAAACCGCGATGTTGTAATGGGCCTAGTTGGTAGGATCCGCGTGTGAACATAATCTCTTAGAGCTAATAGATTAGTTCGAGATTAATAAAGTGCAGCTCGTGGCGAACAAAGAATTTACGTGTGCAAAATATTTGTGAATAGTTATCTAACTCTCGATGTTGGATACTGGTGTGACTGTTAGCAGGTCAGTGTTGAGTAGCCCATCTAACATTGATTGGACCGCTACGAAGGTGTATGAATTTTTAACATAAAATAAAAAAAAATAATAATAAAATCAACAAAAGCCAACAACATGGCACAACCCAATGAACAGTTACATCCGAGTTACATTTGAATCAGGCTTTGGGCCAGATTCGCCACATCCCAACATTTGACGGTTCCACAAGAAAACTGGCATCATTTGTGAGACGTGTGGACTTCGTGATGTCCCTATACCCGACAACAGACAAGAGGCAACATAGTGTACTCTACAGTGCCAGATGCAGCTGTCCCGACACGCACAGGAAGTGTCCCAGCTACAACAGTGCAACACTTGGGCTGAACTATTATCAGTCCTCATTGATGAATTCAAACCCCAAATCCCACACGATGAGCCGCTAAGATGACTTTACAACATGTACTGGAGTATTAGTATTCGTAGAACTAGAAAAAAAGATGTTTGAAATTTCAAGTAAATTATCACTAGAAAACAATTATACAAAAACAACTCTTTATACTGCCGCAATTGGTAATACTATAACAGATGTAATTTATAAAAGAACATTACAAAAACAACATTATTAAGACAAGTAGCGCAAAGGGAAGGCCTTTACGATACCTTCGTATTAAATAAAGAAAAAGCTAAGTCAAACAGTCCATCTACATCACAAAGCAGTAGTAATAATAATGATTCTCAAAAAAATAAAGGAAATAATAATGACCAAGGTACAAAACCTTATCATATTCAAGCAATACTTTACAACCATTGACCTCGCAAAAGGATTTTATCAAATATCAATAAATTAAAGTTCCATAGCGAAGATAGCTTTTTCCACCAAAAATGGTATTTTGAATATACTCGAATGCCATTTGGCTTAAAAAATGCACCCGCACCTTTTTGACGTTGCATGAAAAAAAAAGTATTAATAACGTCCGATCCCATATTAATACACCCAGACTTTAAAAAGTCTTTTTCACTAACTACTGATGCCAGCAATTTTGCTACAGGCGCGGTATTATCTCAAGAGCATAAACCTACAGTGGCTCACAGCTTATTTCAACCACCGTCTACAAGCTCTCGCTTTGGTAGAGAATGGGCTAAAATCACCCCAGAACTCACCCAAAAATTAGTGGATTCGATGCCGAAAAGGCTTAAAATGATTGTTGACAACAAGGGAGGTCACACAAAATTTAAAAAAAAAAATAGCAGTTTTAAGCACAAGATCATATACCAATGTTACAAATTGGTTGAAATAAGCTGTTGCATTGCTTTGAGGTACATTTTCATTATTAATTTTTAAAAAAATACTAAAAAAATATTTAAAAATAAAATAAGTTACTAAATGATATCTTGAAACATACAAGAAATATGTTGCGTTTAAATTTTTTTTGATAAAATGCTTAGTTCAGCTTTTACAGACCGTTGAAGTTTCAGATAGAAGGTGGTTGAAATAAGCTGTGAGCCACTGTATATGCTATGCGGGCAGAACTCTGAACGAACATGAAGTTAATTATTCCGCAATAGAAAAGGAACTCCTTGCTATTGTTTGGGCCACCAAATATTTCAGGTCCTATTTATTTGGTAGAAAATTCGAGATCTATAGTTATCACAGGCCATTGGTTTGGCTTGATTCAAACATTCATATCAAACATAGATCATTTGTTACAATAATAGACAAGCTAACCAAGTTCGCAACAGCATACAACATAAAAGGTAGAAATTGGAGAGCAAAAATTATCATAGAACAATTCGCCAAATTTGGTAAACCCAGCAAAATAATTATGGACAATAAATTTAGAGCAAAAACAGATATTGAACTTTTTAAATAAGGAAGATGTTGAAGTACATTTGACAAAGCCGAATGCACATACAGGGAATGGTCAAAGACACTAGAATAATAAGATGCGTAACGGCCATACATTGGTTTTGCTTGTTTGGTGGCGGCAATAATTGCTCTCTTCCCGCTCGCGTAAAATTGAGAGCATAAAATTCTAAAAATAGAATTCACTTGCTTGTGTGAGTGAAAACAGTAAACAAAAAAGTGTGCATGTGTGCGTAGTTGTGCTAGAAGTCGATTTTCGGTCCGAAATCAATTTTGATCTAAGAAACGAATTTGATTAATGTGTTGGTCAATTTCGTTGTAATATGAGCTAATAAAATATTATTTAAAAATTGATGCCGTGACTATTATTTTTTCTTAAGAAATTGTTTTAATATTATTTATTTAAAATCGCCGATCGAATTAGCTACCGTTTACATATGAATATTTTAATTATTAATTATCTGTAATATATGTAGTCAACAAAATAAAATTTGCATTTCAAATACAAAAAATTTATCGTTTACAGAAGTATGCATATTTTTTTTACTTGTTTACTAGTAATTTGTACAAATAAATATACTAAATACGTGTGCAAAAAAATCATATGGCGTTACGCACTTTATTATTCTAGTGTCTTTGTAATGCTGACATAGAAAGATTACATTCAACTCTAATTGAGATAGTAAGCGGGGTAGATGAGGATGTTTCAATAGAAAGCAAAATTCAGATTTCTTTAAGCATATACAACAGAAGATAATGGAAATGATAGACAAACGAAGAAATGAGGAGAGGGAAGAACAGGAAGAAAAAAAAAAAAAACAAAAAAAAAAAAAATCAACATGTCCACATTCGCAGTGCGTTGCACTAACAATTCCTAACAATGATGGCAACGGGTCATGCTAGACTACAAGTGGTCCCGACACAGGAAGAAGCAGGATACGTGCCGATACACATGTATGCAACGGAAATCGTAAACGAAATCATAATTATTTTACATACGTTAATCAGATCACTAACATCATGGATAAGGTAGAAAATAATATAAAAAACGTAGAAATAAACTTGATTAGAGCAGAAATTAAATCAATCACACCATATACTAGAGAACGAAGGAGACTTGTGAATGCTGGAGGCACAGTATACAAATGGCTTTTTGGACTAATGGACAATGAAGACAGAGAAAGTATAATTAATCAGTTGGACATACTAGACAAAAACAATCATGCACTTATACAAAATATAAACAAACAAATACATATCAACACTCATTTCAACGATACTATAAATAAATTAGCAAACACAATAGTACAGGACAGAAATATTATACAAATTGCAACAGCAAGAATGAAAAAGGAAAACAAAGAAACAATAAAGAGATTACTGTACAACGACCAAATGCAGAAACTAAAAAATATAGAAGAAAAATTTAATTACATACAGGAATATATAGCATCCGCAAAAAATTAATATATTCTTACCACAAATCCTAACGCAAGAAGAGATAATTAAATTCGAAATAGATTTCTACAAAATAAAATTAATAAGCATGGGCATCCTTAAATACAAAAACGATAAAATAGTTATGGCAATCAAATTACCTAAGAACTTTATAAAAGCAGACGTAAAATTAATTACTCCAATTCCTAACAAATACCATATTCAAATTGATCAAGAAAATTTACTTATTACCCAGATCCAGGGCAAAATATATGAATATAAAGAAAATGTAATTTTAAGAGAACTAAAACTAAGCAAAAACTGCACAATATACAATAATTGCAAATTTATAATAAACAACGAAGCAAGCATAGAACAAATAGATGATGAAACATAGTCATAAGAAACAGCAAAAATAACATTTTACATCAAGATTGTGATAAAAGAGATATCACACTTAATGGCCATTACTTAATACAATTTGTAAATTGCAAAATACAAGTACTAGCCGAAAAATTTTCAAACAAACAAATAGAATTTTCTAAACTTTAAACAGTTCACGATAAAAAATTTTGAGAATCTAAAAGAAATAAAGGATCTGCAATTCCATAAAGAAGCCAATTATGGCATGGCAAATGCATTCATAATAATAGGATAATAATTGCAAACAAAAAAATAAAAATATTCATATTAATGTAAACAGAATTCAGGAGAATTCAAACTCTAGCGGAGGAGGAGTTATACAATTGCTCCCTCTTACCCCTTTCCCTGCATTTATAAGCAACACATCCCCAATAACACATAATTCACAACTGTCCCATTAGTGTGGACTGCGATCCACTTATCCAGTATATCCGGATGATTGAAAAGGTATTAAACTGGGTTTTATTGGGTATGGGATTTGTTACTAGGTCGGGTTTAATGTAATTTCTGTTTGATCCGGTGTCAATAAGTTTTTTAATATTTGACCACTCTTCACCTTACATTCAAAATAGGGAAGTGAGGAGTCTTTTATTCTAAAAAATTCAAGGATAAGTAGTCATGGTTATTTGCGTCTTCGGTCCCGTCATATTGATCAATGTAGTCCTCTAAAGTTTGGTCATAGCATTCCTGTGCTTCATGGTCGGCATTTGCTTGTTCGTAATCAGTTATGGTAGCATATGCTTCGGCTGTCACTTGCACTGGTTGATCATCGTTATTTGAAAAAAATTTCTTTGACGTTTGTCCACATCGTTTGTCTGTGGTGGTGGTGGTCTTTTGCCAATTTCAAACTGTGGTCTGTTGGGCGCAACGGATTAACATATTGAGCTTGCCGAAAGAACCAATTTTGTTCAGAATTAAAGATAGGTGTTTATAAACAGCCTGGTAAAATTCTTCCACAGACTGATGACTACCTTGTATGATTGTAATCATTAGATACTCGAGTGTTCCCAAGTCTCGTTTATCCGCGAAATGTAGGGTCAAACACCTAGAAATAGCTTCTCAGTTAAGGGGTACGTTGTATGATTCTAGGGCACTGTCAGCGTGTCCTATTATTTTAAGACGTATTGTGTGCAGAATAGCAAAATATTTTGGAGTTCCTTTATAGCTGCTATATGTCTCCAAAATCCTATCGATGCCCTTCTTCCAGGAGCTGAATTCAGCGGGATTTCCCGAGAATTCCCTGATGCATTTAACAATATCTGACACTCGGTCTAAATCGGCCAGATTATTGCGATGCTCCTCTGCTATGACCTGCCCCTTTTCATTTGCAAAGTCAGTTGTATTATATTATTAGGTTGCTGCAGCAGCCTCGGTAATTGCTGCGCGTCAGCTGCCCTACTAATGTTGGTATTCTAAATGTCTTTGCTGGTCTATTGGTTGTTCTGGGTTTAATATGGGTGGTCTTAATAAATTATTTTGGTTTGCCATTAACCCCATTTCTGGTCAAATTGAAAAAGTAAAAAACAACTTTTTTTTTTTTCGTGAGGTAGTGTATTTTTTTTAAAAATGGTGTAATTTAAAAAAAAAAATAAAAATTTGTAATTTGTTAAATTCAAAAAATAATAAAATTGAAGAGTAAATAATATTCGGTGTCGGCATAAGTGTTCAACTTTAGTTGAAGAAATGTTAGAATTATATAAATGTAATTGTGTGGGTGTAAAAAAAATTTTTTTTTTTCTTAATTTGTTTGTGTTTGTAAATTTTAAATTTGTATAATTGTGCAAAAATTTGTATAATAGTGCGAAGATTTTTATTTACATTTTTTATTTTATTTAATATTTTTAATTTTTGTTTGGGTAACTTAACTATTTGGTAGGATTTTTTTTTTTTCTTTAGCACTAATTCAATTTCTTTTTCTTTGATGTGTTTTGTGTTTAACTTTTTCTAATTCACTAACTTACGATACTATTACTGCTGCTGCGGCCGCCTTTCCTGATGGGGAGGTGTTCCTTTTTGGTGGTCCTACTGGGGCTCCGTTGTCCATACTCCGTGAAAGTGCTCTGCGAACTGGTCAACAAAGCTTGCGGTCCGCCGATGGGCAATTTAAATATTTAAATTTAAAATTGCTGCGATGAAATTCACGACGGCCAATTTAATATACCGGAGTAACTTTTTCGAATTTAACCGCGATTTGGCCACTACGCTAACTTTTTTTTTTTTAGCTGGGAAGCCGTCAGTTAGTTATCTGTTAACGCGCGGGTCCCTGTTCGGGCGCCAGTTAATGCTTTATAAATTAAAGTAAAAAAAGTAATTTCGGTGTTCTTTATTTAGATGTAAGATTGTGACTGATTACTTGATCAATGCTATCCCTAAGCTAAGCTGAGTTGGCTGCGGCGGCGTCGGCGACAGTTGTAGCGGTGACAAAGCTGCAGCTAAAAGAAACTGCTGAGTGAGAAGTTTTGGCAAATGGTCAGCAGCGGATGGCGTGATCGCTGCAGAGGCAGTGGAAGGGGAATTTAGGTTGTACGCGCCTTGGTGAGGAAGTTATCCAGACGCTAGATCAGCTTTTTATTACAAGGTAGCGAGCTAAGTTAGGTTGTGCAATTTTGTAGTTAACTTACATGCCTCAGGAATGTAAAATAAAATAGCGGAAAAGAATTAGGAGTATGAATTAAAAAGAAACTTATATTGAAGCAAAAGAAGGGATGACGGAAATTGAAAGAACTAATTGATAATAAAGATTTAAATTAATTGAAGAAGATTGGAAGTAATTGAAGAAGAATATTTAAACAATAATTAAAGAAGAATAATTGAACAAGATTTGAAGAAGAATAGTTAAACAATAATGAAAGAGATATATTGAAATTGAAGATTAGCTTATGAATTATGATTGATTACAATTGAATATAAATATTATTCTAACTATACTCTGATTTTACTTAAATAACATCTTATCATTTTCTACATTCATACACCTCGACACATACCCATACGCACATATCCATACTTAATTAACCCTCGATTTACAGCCATGTAGGAGTTCATTGGGCTCAACGAGCTTCTCGGCGACAACCATGAGGTAATAAAAAAATAAATAAATTTAGATAAAAGTTGGAATTTCATAAGAAGAATAAATAAGATGATCGATATTTAAAAAAATTTACTTTTTGAAAGAAGCGCACATAAATTGAAAACTAAAACGATAACATAATAAATAATAACAAACCATGAAATCATAAAGTTCTAAGAGACAAAGACAATTAATAGTCTTAAATTTATCCCTAGGTCGGGAGGGTACAGAGGAATGAGTGATCAGTACTATCTCGATCACTTCTCGTTTACTCCGATTTGGGGAATTCGCTATGTGCACATTTTTTTTTGTTTTTCTTTCTATTTGGATTAGAGTAGTTTCAGTCAAGTGCACTTATCTTTTTATATGAATGGTGGGCAACGGAGATTATAGGGATAGGGAAACTACGACCCCAATGCCGGCGAGGTCAGCGCAGAGCGCATAATAATGCACGAAACCCCGATTACCTTCTAGCCGAGGCTGAAACCGAAAACAAGCAACAGCCCTACCTACTACTATATACAATATACGTAAACATCAATTCATTATAAAAAATGGCGCCCAACGTGGGGCAAGCGAAGTTGTAAAGGACGTGCGATTCGCCGTCAAAAACTTGGTCAATCTAACATCTAACTTCTGGCCTATATCCTGTTTTGATGATCCCGAGATCATACAGCTTAAAGTCAATGGAAGATCCACGTATTAGCTCTGGTAATAGCTGTCTTCAAGAGTATAGATTTTGTAGTTACGAGATTACAAATCGGTAGTCAGCTTGCGGAATAGGAGTTATTAACTTATATAAAACATGGGGAGAACTACCCAAGACACGATTTTATCCGTTTTTTTCTGTTATTTCAAACATCTGAGTGTTGGAATGAACAATCGCAATTCGATAATTTCTTTGATTGACCTCGCCAGGATAGCTAACAAGTTATTTTAATGCCTTATTGCCTCATACCTGGAACATACGGTCTTAGAGATAATCTTTGAGATTCGACTAGTATAACGCAATAAAGCACCGTAATTTATACATTTTGTGTAGCGATAGAAGTGAATGTGTGTATCTTGATATGGAAATTGGCATTTATGGAAAGGACAGATTTAATAAGATTGATTTCATAAACCAAAAAAGAGAATAAGATCAACAAGATTGAAAGCAACGATAATAGTATTGGAAATATTGGATGTAGACTGCAGACCGAATTGGGTAATGCAGACCAGTCTGAACGCGCAGTTGTAGAAAATGAAGCTCCTGAGGCAGGTGATTCAAATGGAGAACGTCTCTCATTAGAAGGAACTGAGCCAAGACGAGGCAGAGGCCGAGGTAAATACAAGACAGGGCGTAACTACTAGATCCATGCACAGAAATGGTGTTGAACCCTTAGAAACATCTAGACGTATACAAGAACCATACAAACAGAATATTATTAACGTTATTTAATCAGTCGTAGAAGCTTACAGAACACATTAATGCAACCCTGCATACTGGTGCACAGCTGTACTGCGACTGGTGCAAGGCTTCGTCACTCACCCAATGATCAGGTTATCACAGAATTACAGGAAAAAGAATTAAGAAACTCTACACAGAGGTCGTCAGTTAGTATTTCTTCTAATAAGGTTGGACAAGTTATTCAGTTATTATTGGATACTTAAGTTCGATGGAAGCAAGGAAAGTGCATCGGCCGCAGAATTTATTTACGTAGTTCGCTTATTGACAGCTCGAATTTTATGTAACGATTTTCAAATAGTATGCGATCATTTGCACTTATTGTTATCTGGAAGGGTAAGTGATTGGATATCGCAATTTCTAAGAAATCACGAGGAGTTAACTTGGGAAACCTGTGTTGCTTTTAGGGACAAGTATGATGACGTAAACAAGGAGAGAATGAATCTTTCGATTCATATTCAAGAACTGGTAAATCGACTAGTAAGATCTTGACCCGCGCCTGACTTGGTTAAGCTGTTGTAGATAATTCGAAAAGTTCCCTTCTAAGTTCGAAATAATTTACCTAAAACCTGATTCATTCGCATGTCGAAGTAATATTGAAGTTAGTCAAGAACCAGATAATATCGGAGACTCGCAACCAATAGTATCAGCCATCAATCGTTTTAAAATGACTTGTTGGAATTATGATAAAATAGGTCGCCGTTGGGACGATTGCTTTGATGTCAAGACTATATTTTGCTATGGGTGTGACACCAAGAATATCTATAAGCCGAATTGCACGAAATGTAATTTTCGGAAAACCGATCGAATGATTTGTCGACCAGTCCACAGTAGGCACGTTCGAGCACCAGCCGAAGGCGACATTCCTGTTGGAAAAAACTTTTACACCTCGTTTTTACCTTTTCATGAAATTTTGTCTAATTACATGAAAATTAGAAATAAGATATTTGGAAATATAAGCACCATAATTAAAGCAGATAAACCTAGAAGATCCACTCTTCGTCTACGAAACTACTGGTAGTCTACTCGTAGTCTTTTGATTTCTTCATAACAGAGGAAGGGAGATAATCGCCCGTACACTTCCGTTGTCATCAACGACAAGGAGGAGGTGTATCGGCCGTTAGGTCAAGCTGACGCTCTTCCCCGGACCACCTTTGCCGACCACTGACTTCACTGACACTTCTGACCGTGACCAGTTCTTCACTTGCAGATACCGTCCTCCTGCGTCTCTCGCGTTCTTACTGACTGTTCGCTTGTCCCGGGGTACAGCTCTTCGCGTACTCTCGCGTATTCTCACTGAATGTCTGTCCTGGGGTACAGCTCCTCGCGTATTCTCACAGACTTACGCATGTCCCGTGGTACAGCTCTTCGCGTACTGTCGCGTATTCTCACTGTCTGTCGGACCTGGGGCCTGGCTCCTCAGTCGCGCGGACGCGTCGGGACGCGACCGTACTCCCGACTATCCTCATGCACGTATGACTTACACGTGTTTAGTTGACTATCTCTCCCGGGGTACGCTTGCGCAGCGCAGACCCTTTTATAGGCCGCGCGGATCCCGTTATTTCTCCCTTTTGCGCACGGCCCGTTCGGGTACAAGGTCCAACCAAAGACACTAGAATAATAAGATGCGTAACGGCCATACAAATTAATTAATTAATTAATTCCAAATTAACCCAAAGTGTTCTTCGGGAAGCTCACGATCAAGCTTAAAAGTTATATGTTTTGGCCAAAAATGCTTATTCAAATTCTAGAGTATGTAAAACCTTGTTCGACCTGTAAGCAAACTAAGGTCCGAACATAGTTCTTCGTCCTACGATGGGAAAACCTAGGCAAACAGAGAGACCATTCCAGGGACTGTATATGGATTTGTTAGGTCCATACCCTCGTTCGAAATTAGGTTATATAGGATTGTTGATAATAGTGGATTAATTCACTAAGTTCCATTTCCTCTGTCCCTTGAAAAAATTTGTATCTGATATGTGTGAATACCTGGAGAATTCAATTTTGCTTACATTCGGAGTACCAGAGTCTATTTTAACTGACAATGGATCTCAATTTCAACCAGGATTCTTTGAATCGTTTCTAACCCGATATTCAATCAAGCATATATGCAATACTGTTTACTCTCGGCAAATTAACGCAAGCGAGAGATTAAGTCGTTCGATTTCAGCGGCGATTCGTGCTTAAGTGGGTACAGATCAACAACCTGGGATCAATGGTGCTCTTCGATCAAGATCGCACACAATCAACGTTCGGTCAAAACATGATCCTGAATGGTAAGGACTACGAACTGCTCAGGAAACTTAATTTGATTTCAGATACACAGCACAGCTGAACACTGTCAAATCTCACGAAGCCAACGCTAAACTATATAACTTGAGAAGTCGAAAAATTCAATTTCAAGTTGGAGTTCAGGTTTATCTTCAAAACTTTTCTCAAAGCAACGGTAGCAACCATAGCTAGAAAACTTATTCCAGCGTATTATGACTCTAATACAATTCAAATCACGGCAAAGCTCCAATTTCAGTTGCATGGTAGCTTTTCACTCATAGAGTTCTTTTCTCTTTTGGCCGTCGCAACGATCAGAATTGGAGTCTGCGAAAAAAGTGAAAAGAAGTTGAAGTTTAAAAATTTATGTGTAATATTTTTTTTAATATAGGAGGCAAATCTAGCGTCCACACTGCACGTCTCTGCGGATAGGGCTCCACAGTGACTTAGATCGGGGTTCTGTGCAGAAAATGAACTGCATTCTCGCCAGATGTGCAAATTAAGAATTCTCTTACAAATTCGTTTAAAAAAATGTATTGTTTATTTAATTTTTAAAGCTTACAGAGTGATTTTAATATAAGTATTTTAAGACCGGATCACCGATCATATTTTATCTCAAGAATCGACTGGTGGCTTAACTTTTAAATCTTCTCCTCGAAACCTCGGCCAGGAGCTTTTTTGAAACTTTTTGAACTTTGAAAATAAAGCTTAATGCTGAAATTTTTCTTCTGCATTGTGAAATTCAATTATGCTGACCATTGCAGTTTGATTGATACGCAATAAGTTTGGTCCCCAATGTGCAATATGTCTGGTCTCTAAGAGGAAGCTGTGTGTACGTTAAGTTCGGTCAAGAGCTTTGTTTAGTTAAGTGTGGTTTATTTACAGGCCGGCGAAGTGCGACTTTGGGATCCAAAGCAAATCAATCGTTGAGATTGGATTTTGAAGAATTGTTTATAAATTGGGTAAGGGCTTCTGAATCATTGGTTGGATAACCTGGCGAGCAGCGAACGCATAACCTCGCACACTCGCCCTGCCAAAACTGCGAGAAGAAATAAAAATAACCTCTACATATGTACTTTCATCTATACTCTACATCCATATACACCACCACATATACAACTATATATATGAAGATTATAGATACCAGTGCAACAACAAAACAACTATAATTAAAGAATTTATACAAAATTCAACATACATAAATAGTCATGCCCAAAATTACATACACATACCTTCACACAGTTACACATTATCAATTAATTAGATTAATTAGATAAAAAATAATGCAGGAAAACGAACCAGAAGTAGCATTAACATGAGCAAATGAGAAAAAATTTGCTAATATTTTGGGGACTGCCAAGGCATTTATTTAGCATTTTATTTGGTAATATACCTTACAAAGAAAATGGAAGTTACATTCAACAAAAGTTCAGTGAAATTAAATTAGTGAAACAGAAATAAAACAAAGAATTAAACGAAATTACCGAAATTTAAGAAAGAAATAAGAAAAATCAAGAACATGAATTAGGAAAGAAAATAAATCGCTATTAAATAAATTCAATTAAAATTAGCAACCGAAACCGGAAATAGAATTAAAATATTAATTGGCTTTAAAATTAAAGAAACAAAAATGGAACAAATAAAGTGTAGTTAACGATAAAAAGAACGATAAAAAGAGCGGGTTACTATACCATCAGTGTAACCTCATTTTCATTAGATATACTGGCATAGGGGCATCATACACCTATAAGCTCTCAAAATTTCGTTCTATCTATTACATTTTTTTATGCATTATTTATAAATCTTATTCATCTACGTAATAGACAAGGGACTATAAATTAAATTCAATGTGGCTTTCTGATCGAGTGAGGGCTTTATTATTTGGTCAACGAACCCCCCAGCCCCGATTGTAAGCTAGCTGCAACTAGGGTCCAATTCGGCCAACAATTTAGCGAAGATCTCACCACTCAATCAACTATGGATGTTACAATATACAAGTTAATGCTTTAAAAATTAAAAACTTCAAAGTAATTTCGGTGTTCTTTATAGATGTAAGATTGTGACTTAGATCAATGCTAGCCCTAAGCTAAGCTGAGTTGGCTGCGGCGGCGTCGGCGACAGTTGTAGCGGCGACAAAGCTGCAGCTACACGAAACTGCTGAGTGAGAAGTTTTGGCAAATGGTCAGCAGCGGATGGCGTGATCGCTTCAGAGGCAGTGGAAGGGGAATTTAGGTTGTACCTCCTTTTGTTTATTCCCTTGGTCAAGTTCCTTGATCTGCGAACTAGGGGCGATCTGTAGTATAATATTCTGATTAATAAAACCATTCCAAATAGCGAGATGAGGGTGACCCGATTTATTGTGGTTGATTTGTTGTTGATGTGGAGTGCCTCTAGTGCTTCAAGTGATAGAATTTTTAGACGTTCAACTTCTGCTGGCGTTCGGGGTTCCCGGTTTCATTACAGTTACTTCTATATTTTCAACCTCCTTGTCATTTTTGTGTTTAGATGCACTATGACATTATTTTTTACAACAGGTTTTAGTATTATGTTCTGATAATTTAATTCTTCAATTTTTTTACAATATAAATGAGTGTAGTTTTATTATGGAAAATCGATACATCTGAAAATTCCAGCATCTCTTCAATTGACAATTGTGACAGTTTACCGAATTTAAATATTTCATCAACTTGCTTTAACTCTTCTTTACTTAAAAGCAATATATTTACTATATTCAATCTTGCGCATTGTGTTGCATATTTAATATTATTGATTTCTTCCTTTATAAGCCTAGCCTGGTTTTGTAAGCTTATCGCTATTTCATTACTTAGGAAACTGTTCTTTTTTATTAAATTTTTAAGATCGTTTGTTATTAGGGTAAGATCATTTTCAATGTAATAGGATAATTTGTCAAGTGTATTTTCTATGAAATTAAGATCAATTATATGGATATTATTTTTTATATTATATTATTTATATTTATATTATATTATTTTATATTATATTTTTATGGTGGAGGTTCTTATTTTTCCTATCCCTTGGTAGATAGAAATTCCTTGGGCATCAGTATAATTGGTTACTTCTACGAATCCATCTCTTGTAGTCAGGCTCCCTAGTAATAATAATAACCCGAAAAATGATGTATAAATTTGGAGGATTATTTCCTCCTGTTCTGCTTCTGTTGCGAGGTCTTTGACAATTAAAGATGTAAATCTCGATTTAACGTTTCTAAAGTGTTGAGGGTAGATTTTCTGTATTTCTCCCATTATTTTTTCTTCAGTAAAGATTCCGTTTATAACTGATGGATTAAGATATTTTTTAGTATTTTAACAAGTGTTTCACTATCGTACTCTGGTTGGCTTATGGTGTGTCTGTGAAATGTGGGATGCGGTATGCTGAAATTGTAGTCTGTGTCAGTCCCTATTTTTATAAAGATTTGATTTTTAAACGCATTTATAGGTACCTCAATAACCGAAAAACGCAGCAATGAGCATAATTCCCCAAACGCAAAATTTATGAATTACGAAGTGGCAGAGTCGAGTGCTTTCAGCTCCCCAATTGCAAGACAATGGATTTAGGAATCAGGCTGTTTCCCGTAATTACGACAAATTTGGTGACCCTGGTTTGATGGGATATCCTCTTATATACCTTTTTCCAACAGCCGCTTGAAGTCGCATCAATAAAAAAGTTAAAGCGTTCAGACTAATAGAAAAGTATTATTATTTATTTACTATAATACGTTATACGCGTCGGCTACAACCGGGTCTGTAAAGTAATTCATGATTGTATTCTTCGAGATAGTTTTTCCACCTTTTTACTCTACCGTTTCCAGTCCCGTTACTAAGAGAATGCGTTAAGGGCTCGTGGTCAATGCAAATTTTCACACTTGCTTTACCGTACAGGTAATTTTTGAATTTTTTTAATGCCCATATTATCGCTAGCATTTCTTTCTCGTTTGTTGCATAATTCTCTTCTGTGGTTGAAAGTGATCTGAACAAGAAAGCGATTGGCTTGTCCTTCTGTGATAAAACCGCCCCTATTGGGTCAGGGTATTGTAGTATTACTTCTTTAGATACACGTGCGTTCTGTAGTTTGTTAAATGCCTCTATCGCTTCTTGATTAAGGTCAATTAATTTCTTTGCAGACTCTCTCTTGGACACACGTTCATCTTCCTTTCTTAAAAGGGTAGCTCCCTGTGGTTTTACCATCTTAGCGAAAACTTTAACGAATTTTCTGTAATATTATAACTAGCTAAGCCAAGAAATGCTCGTCGTTCTTTCAGCGTTTTAGGCTGGGGATAATTGGCTATGGCCAACACTTTATTCGGATTTATCTCGATGCCTTTGTCTGATATGACAAAACCCAAGAATTCTACTCTGGGTTTGAAGAACTCGCATTTGTCTAACTGGCATTTCATGTTAGCTTCAAAAAAATTTTTTCGAGATTTTGGGTGTGCGATTCACTTTCTTCACTAAAGATAATAATATCGTCAATATAAATGTAACATATTTTACCAATATGTTCATGAAGTATATCATCGAGCGCGAGTTATACAATTGCTCCCTCTTACCCCTTCCCCTGCATTTATAAGCAACACATCCCCAATAACACATAATTCACAACTGTCCCATCAGTGTGGACTGCGATCCACGCTAATGTAAAATAAACAAAAAAGAAAGTATCAAATGGACCAAAGAACACTTTGGCCACCAAAGCCGCAACCATATTATATAAACAGAGAATACACTTAAGCTGAGCTAAGAAGAAACCACATACATATATATACCCCAATAATGTAAACAGAGAAACACTCAAGATATACACTTAAGCTGAGCTAAGAAGAAACCACATACATATATATACCCCAATAATGTAAACAGAGAAATACTCAAGATATAAGAACTAACCATAGAGAATTAAAGAGAGCGATTGATCGCATAAGAGAAATCTAACTTAGAAATAAGCCGGCAGTTTTGAAATAAAGCTCAAGTAAAGACGATCTACTAGGACTCGAATTCGTTCTTGGTTCGGTACTGTATCTATCTTTTGAAATACATGTACATAAACACGTAATTGGCGCATTCGGTATTCGAATAAAAACCTTCAGCCGGAAAATATAAATAAGTGGAAACGAACTGAAACAAACTTTGATTGTGCCATTAAATAGAGAAAATCGCAATATTGTCACAAACCAGTCGAGACAATACAGTGTGTATAGTGATGTGCGACAATTAAACATTCATTAAAAAAAAGAAAGTTACAAAGATGGCAACAGAAAATCAAGCTCAGTTGTGCATTCAAGCCCAAATTATAACAAATCAGCAAGCGGAGAGAAACACCAACAACCCTATGACGAGGAGAAGAAATAATATTGAAAAAGAGACTCGTTATCTTCCGACCTTTACTGGACAGGAGGGAAGGAGGTAGGTAGCTTCAGTAGTCCAGGTGATGAGAGAATATGAAGACGACGCAGACCAAGTCTTCAGCGTGGTGTTCAACACAAAAATACAAGGCCAAGCCAGAGCAATGCTCAACATAAACACACCAACAACATGGGACCAGTGCAAGGAGAAGCTGAGACACCATTATCGCCTCAGACTGGATCAAATGGGACTGACAAGGAAGATCAACAACCTAAGGGTCACTAGCATCAGAGATCTGGACATAAAAGTGAGATTCATTGTAGAAGAAATAACAGATTTTGCGGTTTTCGAAAATAACGAAAACCTTGTTAACATTTTAAGCTCCTTACTAATACAAAGAATTGAGGAATTGGCAGCAGGGTCAATGGCGGTTTCGCTAATGCCACTTACAACAGTACAGACAGTTAGGAATGAGATAACCAAATACATGGGCCTAAATTTCGGAAACTTTAACCACAAACTATTAATCAGAAAAAATATAGACAACAATAATCTAAGCAATAACACTGAACGAAATAACGGAAACCAACAGCAGACAGTCACAAGAAATAACTACAGAGACAATAAGACACAACGAAGCCAGAATACAAGACAAACTAATAACGGACAACAGAACCAAAATCGAAACCAAAATTACAACATCCAACAACGGATGCAGGGATATTTTAATAATTATCAACAGCCTCGAAACCCAAGTAATACCCAAATAAATAGGAACCAAAGCCAAAATATAAGATATGACAATCGCACACGGAGGAGGAAGATACTCAAGCATTTTTTACACAGTAGCCTCGGACGCACGTAAAATGTACATTGAAGGAACCATAGAGGGACGCAGATTTTTATTTCTAATAGACACAGGATCCATAATTAGCATAGTAAACACAAAAAAAGTAGAAGAAGACCTTTATAAAAAAATAAAAAAGTATACAAAAACCATTCATACCATTAAGTCGGAATTTGAAGCCAACAGCTTCTAATGGCAGAAGCACAAAGTGAATTCCAATATTCACAAAAAGTACGTTCACAAATCATACGATTTCCTATTGGGCATGGATTTTATCCAAACAAATGTAAAATGTATAAACATAAAAGAAAAAACAATAAAGCTAATAAATGATGTCGAAATACCATTCTTGGCTAAGGCCCCAGAGGTGGCTTGTGTGCTCGAAGTAAGCGAAATTGAAGACTTCAACACAGTAGAATTTAACACAGAGGAAAGTGAAATAGTAAATTCACTAAAGAAAAAATTTAAAAAAGTATTCTATAATGAGGGAGATCAGTTGACAAACACAAGCACAGTAGTTCATAGTATAAGAACAATAACAGAGCAACCAATAAACTCTAGAATTTATAGGTGTTCTCCAAAAAATGAGGAAGAAATTAGAAAGCAAATAATAGAAATGGAAAAAAACGGGATAATAAGAAAAAGCAGAAGCAAGTACAGTTCACCCATATGTTTGGTACCAAAAAAAATGGACAAATCGGGCGTGCGAAAGGACTCTGTGTAGACTATCGTCGCTTGAATCATGTGACGATTCCTGACAAGTATCCATTGCCATTGATGGACTCAATATTGGACAAGCTTGGTATTGCGCAATATTTTAGTACAATAGATCTGGCAAAGGGGTATCATCAGATTTTGAAGGCTGAAGAGGACATAGAAAAGACAGCATTTGTTTCACCAATGGGACTATATGAATACGTTAGAATGCCATTCGGATTGAAGAACGAACCGGCAACATTTCAGAGATTAATGAATGAAATTTTGAGCGACTACATAAACAAGATTTGTGTGGTGTACCTTGATGATATATTGATCTTTTCGACAACCTTAAGCGAGCACAGGAATGCTTTAGAAACCATATTTAGGAAACTCCAGGAACACAATTTAAAGATACAGGCAGGCAAGTGTTCATTCATGAAACAGGAAACAGAGTTTTTGGGACATGTTCTTACAAAAGAGGGCATAAAACCGAGTCCAAAGAAGATACGAGATATTCTGGCTATTCCATTGCCAAAAACAGAAAAAAAACTCAAGGGATTTTTGGGCATGAGCGGCTTTTATTGGAAGTTTATTAATAACTACTCAAAAATTGCATACCCAATGATTAAATATTTACAAAGAGGAAATCCCATTAACCAGAACGATCCAGAAGATATTGATTCATTTGAAAACCTAATACCTCTTGTCAGTTCCCACCCAGTATTGAAATTCCCGGAATTCGACAAAAAATGTAGTGTGACAACGGATGCAAGTAATTTTGCTGTCGGGGCAGTTTTGGCACAACAGGGCCACCCAGTAGCGTTTGTATCAAGAACCTTAACTAAACACGAAAGACTTTACAGTGCAACAGATAAAGAGTTTCTGGCCATCGTTTTTGCGGTGGACTACTTTAGGCACTATTTGTTTGGTTCACAATTCCAAATAATAACAGACCACCAAACAATAATCTACTTAAGCAGAAAATATAAGGGAAAATACATAATAGATAAACATAAGAGATGGATGGATGGCAACTCCAAGAATTCGATTACGGGATTCGATTATTTAAAGGGAAAAGACAATAAAGTCGCAAATTTCCAGAGTAGACAAGAGACAGCACCGTTGATAAACAAAGACAATGCTGAAGAATCAAATTTAGAAATGACAGACACTATTCATTCGCCAGACGAGAACGAGCCAATAGATTTTTTCATAAAAGAAGATATTGTAAACAAATACAAGACGAAAGTTATTGTCACCCATTCGGCAAGGGATGATGTGGTCAGTAGCAAAGGTAGCAAAATAAAAGAAATAAACCCAGCAGACACAGCATTGGATATTGAGCAAAAATTGCAAAACAACATTGGAAAAGGGAAAATCGGAGTGTACTCCGAGGTACCAGACTCGATATATTATAAAATACAATGCATTTTGATTGACCGTTTTAGGGACGGAAAACAAATCAAATTTATAACGTGCACAAAAAGAGTTGTAGAAGATGTAGAGAAACAAAATACGATAGAAACCCAATAAAACCCAAATTCATAATTACAGAAACACCACAACATAAAAACCAAACAATACATTTAGACATTTTTCATATCAAACATAGATCATTTGTTACAATAATAGACAAGCTAACAAAGTTCGCAACAGCATACAACATAAAAGATAGAAATTGGAGTGCAAAAATTCAAATTATCATCGACCAATTCGCCAAATTTGGTAAACCCAGCAAAATAATTATGGACAATGAATTTAGAGCAGAACAGATATTGAACTTTTTAAATAAGGAAGAGGTTGAAGTACTTTTGACAAAGCCGAATGCACATACAGGGAATGCTGACATAGAAAGATTACATTCAACTCTAATTGAGATAGTAAGCGGGGTAGATGAGGATGTTTCAATAGAAACCAAAATTCAGATTGCTATAAGCATATACAACAGAAGATACCATACGACAATTCAATGTTCACCAGAACAGGCAAAAAACGAAAAAAATGCAGAAGAATTGCATAAAATAATAAATAAATATAAAGAAAAAACAATAAACAAAAGAAATGAAAATAGAGAAAATTATGAAGAAAAAAGAAATGAAGGTCCAATAAAAAACTATAAGCGACTCAGACATAAGGACGAACCTTATTTCAGACAGGCAGGGCTTAAGAATGTTCACCCTTACAATATTAAGAGACCACTAAAAATGGAAATGATAGACAAACGAAGAAATGAGGAGAGGGAAGAACAGGAAGATTAAAAAAAAAAAAAAAAAAAAAAAAAAAAAAATCAACATGTCAGTAATAATAACTCCATATTCGCAGTGCGTTGCAATGATTTTCCTAACAATGATGGCAATGGGTCATGCTAGACTACAAGTGGTCCCGATACAGGAAGAAGCAGGAAACGTGCCGATACACATGTATGCAACGGAAATCGTAAACGAAACCATAATTATTTTACATATTATAGACGTTAATCAGATCATTAACATTATGGATAAGGTAGAAAATAATATAAAAAACGTAGAAATAAACTTGATTAGAGCAGAAATTAAATCAATCACACCATATACTAGAGAACGAAGGAGACTTGTGAATGCTGGAGGCACAGTATACAAATGGCTTTTTGGACTAATGGACAATGAAGACAGAGAAAGTATAATTAATCAGTTGGACATACTAGACAAAAACAATCATGCACTTATACAAAATATAAACAAACAAATACATATCAACACTCATTTCAACGATACTATAAATAAATTAGCAAACACAATAGTACAGGACAGAAATATTATACAAATTGCAACAGCAAGAATGAAAAAGGAAAACGAAGAAACAATAAAGAGATTACTGTACAACGACCAAATGCAGAAACTAAAAAATATAGAAGAAAAATTTAATTACATACAGGAATATATAGCATCCGCAAAAAATTAATATATTCTTACCACAAATCCTAACGCAAGAAGAGATAATTAAATTCGAAATAGATTTCTACAAAATAAAATTAATAAGCATGGGCATCCTTAAATACAAAAACGATAAAATAGTTATGGCAATCAAATTACCTAAGAAATATAGAAATATAAATAGAAATATAAATAGAAATATAAATAGAAATAGAAATATAAATAGAAATAGAAATATAAATAGAAATATAAATAGAAATAGAAATAGAAATAGAAATAGAAATAGAAATAGAAATAGAAATAGAAATATAAATAGAAATAGAAATAGAAATAGAAATAACTATTTTATCGTTTTTGTGTTTAATGATGCCCATTCTTATTAATTTTATTTTGTAGAAATCTTTTTCGAATTTAATTATCTCTTCTTGCGTTAGGATTTGTGGTAAGAATATATTATTTTTAGCGGATGCTTTATATTCCTGTATGTAATTAATTTTTTCTTCTATATTTTTTAGTTTCTGCATTTGGTCGTTGTACAGTAATCTCTTTATTATTTCTTTGTTTCCCTCTTTCATTCTTGCTGTTGCAATTTGTATAATATTTCTGTGCTGTACTATTGTGTTTGCTAATTTATTTATAATATCGTTGAAATGACTGTTGATATGTATTTGTTTGTTTATATTTTGTATAAGTGCATGATTGTTTTTGTCTAGTATGTCCAAGTGATCAATTATACTTTCTCTGTCTTCATTGTCCATTAGTCCAAAAAGCCATTTGTATATTGTGCCTCCACCATTCACAAGTCCCCTTCGTTCTCTAGTATATGGTGTGATTGTTTATTTCGTTCATGATCAATTCTTTGTCTGCTATTTCTACGTTTTTTATATTATTTTCTACCTTATCCATATTGTTAGTGATCTGATTAACGTCTATAATATGTAAAATAATTATGGTTTCGTTTACGATTTCCGTTGCATACATGTGTATCGGCACGTATCCTGCTTCTTCCTGTATCGGGACCACTTGTAGTCTAGCATGACCCATTGCCATCATTGTTAGGAAAATCATTGCAACGCACTGCGAATGTGGAGTTACTATTACTGACATATTGATTTTTTTTTTTTTTTTTTTTTTTAATCTTCCTGTTCTTCCCTCTCCTCATTTCTTCTTTTGCCTGTCATTTCCATTTTTAGTGGTCTCTTAATATTGCAAGGGTGAACATTTTCAAGCCCTGCCTGTCTGAAATAAGGTTCGTCCTTATGTCTGAGTCGCTTATAGTTTTTTATTGGGCCTTCATTTCTTTTTTCTTCATAATTTTCTCTTTTTACATTTCTTTTGTTTATTGTTTTTTCTTTATATTTATTTATTATTTTATGTAATTCTTCTGCATTTTTTTCGTTTTTTGCCTGTTATGGTGAACATTGAATTGTCGTATGGTATCTTCTGTTGTATATGCTTATAGCAATCTGAATTTTGGTTTCTATTGAAACATCCTCATCTAGAGTTGAATGTAATCTTTCTATGTCAGCATTCCAAAGACACTAGAATAATAAGATGCGTAACGCCATACGATTTTTTTACACGCGATTTTTTCGGCCTGGCTCTAGTATTTAGTATATTTATTAGTACAAATTACTTGTAAACAAGTAAAAAAATATATGCATACTTCTGTAAACGATCAATTTTCAGTATTTGAAATGCAAATATTATTTTTGTTGACTACATATATTATAGATAATTAATAATTGAAATATTCATATGTAAACGGTAGCTAATTCAATCGGCGATTTTAAATAAATAATATTAAAACAACTTCTTAAAAAAAAATAATAGTCACGGCATCAATTTTTAAATAATATTTTATTTCATATTACAACGAAATTGACCAAAACATTAATCAAATTCGTTTCTTAGATCAAAATTGATTTCGGACCGAAAATTGACTTCTAGCACAACTACGCACACATGAACAATTTTTTGTTTACTGTTTTCACTCACACAAGCAAGTGAATTCTATTTTTAGATTTTTATGCTGTCAATTTTACGCGAGCGGGAAGAGAGCAATTATTGCCGACACCAAAAAAGTGGCTGCATAGTGAAAAACCAATGTATGGCCGTTACGCATCTTATTATTCTAGTGTCTTTGACCATTCCCTGTATGTGCATTCGCCTTTGTCAAATGTACTTCAACATCTTCCTTATTTAAAAAGTTCAATATCTATTCTGCTCTAAATTTATTGTCCATAATTATTTTGCTGGGTTTACCAAATTTGGCGAATTGGTCTATGATAATTTTTGCTCTCCAAATTCTGTATTTCAGCTTATTTCAACCACCGTCTATCTGAAACTTCAACGGTCTGTAAAAAAATTTAAACGCAACATATTTCTTGTATGTTTCAAGATATCATTTAGTAACTTATTTTATTTTTAATTATTTTTTTAGTATTTTTTTAAGAATTAATAATGAAAATGTACCTCAAAACAATGCAACAGCTTATTTCAACCAGTTTGTAACATTGGTATATGATCTTGTGCTTAAAACTGCTAAATTTTTTTTAAAATTTTGTGTGACCTACCTTGTTGTCAACAATCATTTTAAGCCTTTTCGATGCCGAAAATCCACTAATTTTTGGGTGAGTTCTGGGGTGATTTTAGCCCATTTCTCTACCAAAGCGAGAGCTTGTAGACGGTGGTTGAAATAAGCTGTGAGCCACTGTAGGTTTATGCTCTTGAGATAATGTAGCAAAATTGCTGGCATCAGTAGTTAGTGAAAAAGACTTTTTAAAGTCTGGGATCGGACGTTATTAACACTTTTAATTTTTCTTTGATATTTATTACTGAGCCTTTTTTAAGTCGTAATGTCATTGGTTTTGCTGTTTTAGCGATGTTTGGAATAAATTTGCGGTTAAAACCGCAAAGACCAAGAAATGATTTTATTTCCTTAGTGGATTTCGGAATGGGGAAATTCACTACGTCTTTAATTTTTGTGGGATTTGGTTTAATACCATCTGTTGTAATTATGTGCCCTAGGAATTCAGTTTCTTTTTTAAGGAATTCGCATTTGTCTAGCTGTAATTTTAAATTTGCTTCTCTAAGCTTTAAAAATACCTTTCGCAAAGACATTATGTGCTCTTCCAATGAAATGAAATACACAATTATGTCATCCATATATACGAGACAGTTTTTGTATATTAAATCTTCTATGAGATTATTCATGCAACGTCAAAAAGTTGCGGGTGCATTTTTTAAGCCAAATGGCATTCGAGTATATTCAAAATACCATTTTTGGTGGAAAAAGCTATCTTCGCTATGGAACTTTCATCCATTTATATTTGATAAAATCCTTTTGCGAGGTCAATGGTTGTAAAGTATTGGCAATTTCCAACTTGTCTAATATTTCATCCATTACCGGTATTGGGTATTTGTCATCAACGGTTATTTCGTTGAGGCTGCGATCAATGACTATGCGAAATTTTGATTTTCCCGAGAGCAATACGTAGAATTCGATTTTCTTATGATGCCTTGTTGTATCATGTCTTTTATTTGGTTTTCGACTTTTTTGTCGAAGCTTTCTGGGTATTTGTATGGACGTCTGTAAATTTTTTGTCGAAGCTTTCTGGGTATTTGTATGGACGTCTGTAAATTGGGTCTTCGTGTTTAGTTGTTATGACAAGTTTAGTTGTACTTGTGAAGGTCAAATTTTCACCTTCTTTGTACTGTATGTCACTAAACTCGTATAAGACACTGGTGAGGGCTTTCCTCTCTTCATCGTTTAGATGATCAAGTCGAAATTCATTTGTTTCATTTAGTTCGTTTTCAATTATATAATTGACATACTCAATATTTGGGGAATCTAATAAGTTTTCTCTTAAACTGTCTTTAGATGTTTCTTCTTCTTCATTAATATCTTCAAGTCACAATTTAAACGTGTATTTATTTAAAGTAACTGTATTGGATGTATAGCATATAGTTGCTTTGGAATCTTCCAAATATTCCCTGCCTAACAAAATGTCATATTTTTCAGAGAATTTATGTAAGTAAAATGTTTGCTTTGTCGGACATAGTTTACTAGGTTTTAATGCAATTTTTGATTTTAAAATAATTTGACCATTTATTGTATGTACATCTAATGGAGCTTTTGAGTTAATCGGACAATTGAACAAATTTGTCTCATTAAATTTATTGATGAGCCTGTGTCAATCAAACATTTGAGTTTGATATCGTTCATAGTTATTTCTATGAATGGGTAGGTTCTTCTTCTTCTATTTCTGATTCCGATCCCGAGGCAAGTTGATGAAAATTTTCAGAAGTGTCTATTTTAGACTGACCACTGGAACTTTCTCGCTGCATTTTTTGCATTTTAGTAGTAGAATAAGATGTGGATTTTTGATAATTTAGAGCGTTTTGCGCTCTACCTTGGTCCGACTTTTATTTGAACTCACTGTATATCGCTTGAATATTTTCAACTTTTTCTAGTGATAATTTACTTGAAATTTCAAATATCTTTTTTTCTAGTTCTACGAATACTACTACTCCAGTACGTGTTGTAAAGTCATCTTAGCGGCTCTTCGTGTGGGATTTGGGTTTTGAATTCATCAATGAGGACTGATAATAGTTCAGCCCAAGTGTTGCACTGTTGTAGCTGGTACACTTATTGTGCGTGTCGGGACAGCTGCATCTGGCACTGTAGAGTACACTATGTTGCCTCTTGTCTGTTGTCGGGTATAGGGACATCACGAAGTCCACACGTCTCACAAATGATGCCAGTTTTCTTGTGGAACCGTCAAATGTTGGGATGTGGCGAATCTGGCCCAAAGCCTGATTCAAATGTAACTCGGATAGAATCATAATTTGTTCATTGGGTTGTGCCATGTTGTTGGCTTTTGTTGATTTTATTATTATTATTTTTTTTTTATTTTATTTTAAAAATTCATACACCTTCGTAGCGGTCCAATTAATGTTAGATGGGCTACACAACACTGACCTGGTAACAGTCACACCAGTATCCAACATCGAGAGTTAGATAACTATTCACAAATATTTTTCCACGTAAATTCTTTTGCGGTTCTGCTTTGTATGAACTGAAGCAAAAACGAAACTTTGTTCGCCACGAGCTGCACTTTATTAATCTCGAACTAATCTATTAGCTCTAAGAGATTATGTTCACACGCGGATCCTACCAACTGGGCCCATTACAACATCGCGGTTTGTTGGTTTATAAAAGAAAGAATATTTTATTAATAAAAAACTTAAGCGAACATCGGAGACAAATTCACGTCTTACACAATTGAAGTATGAATAAAATCTATTTTAGGTTGCGAAGCGGACGTTTAGCAAACCCTTGGCTGAGCTTATTTACTTCTTTATATTGAACGTACATAGGCTCTCGTTTATGATTACATTAATTAAGCGCTTCCTTGAGTGGATACAGATCAGCTGAGTTTGAGCTACGTGGAAAGTTTTGACCCTTTAAGCTGCGTAAGCAGTTTTCACCCTTCTAGTGGGAATAACGAATAAGACTGCGGATGCTTATGTTAAATTGTTTACATCGGCCGAATTTGTTATTGTCACCAATAAGTTGGGGTTATGGAATTTAATAATTGTATATCTTATGTGCTAAGGCATTCTTGGTTCTATGTTCTATTGTTGCTAAGTAAGAGAGTATATAAAGTGGCTGGTATATGTTTTGTAGATATATGTTATGTCGTTGAGGAGTACATATGTCACTATTAATGTATATATTACGTAGATGAATAAGATTTATAAACAATGCATAAAAAAAATTTAATAGAAAGAACGAAATTTCGAGAGCTGTATGAGGTGTATGATGCCGCTATGCCAGTATATCTAATGAATATTCAATACTGATGGTATAGTAACCCGCCTCTGTACCTACCCTCCATGATTTACCTATGGCACTATATTGTAAATCCCTAATTTATGTGTTACCCTTTCATCATACTTTTATTTATCCAAACACTATAACAATTTTATTCATTTAATATTGCGATAAAATATAGTATATTAGGCCATGTTGTCTAGTTGATAATACAAAAAAAATTAGAATTTTATTTTATTCAACCTAATTTCATTTAATTCTTTTTATCGTTAACTACAGTTTATTTGTTCCACTTTTGTTTCTTTAATTTTTAAGCCATTCAATATTTTAATTGCATTTCCGGTTTTGGTTGCTAACTTTAATTGAATTTATTTAATACCGATTTATTTTCTTTCCTAATTCATGTTCTTGATTTTTCTTATTTCTTTTTTAAATTTCGGTAATTTTGTTTAATTCTATGTTTTATTTCTGTTTCACTAATTTAACTTCACTAAAATTTTGTTGAATGTAACTTTCATTTTTATAGGGATTTGTTGTTGGGATTTAATTATTCTAATTTAATTGACTCATATACATTATATACATTATATATACCCATGTAAGGTATATTACCAAATAAAATGCCTTACCTTCCACAAAAATATAAATAAATAAATAAATAAATATAATGATTGGCAGTCGCCCAAAAAAATTAGGAATGCCAGAACTAAAAATAAAAATAATCATCAAATAATAAAATCAAAAGTATACAAATTTAAATTAAAGGCCGGTTAAACTGATTCTTTTTTTGGTTCCTTTTTTTTCTCATTTGCTTATGTAAAGAGGCTGCAACATACGCAAACGTATACATTTGTTGAGTTGATATTTCAAACTCAATTTTATTTCTCTAAATCCTGCTTAGGTAGCTAATATGAAATTTACATGTTCTAATCTTATCTCTAACTAGACCAACGCAGTGGCCATTTGTTCCCCAAACATGGGAACGGATTGTAAGTGCGGGAATTTACCACTGCGCGCATTCCTTATCTACACGAAAATGCGATACGACCGCTTGCATCGTTGTTTAAGCGATGAACCCATGCAGGACAATACGTGTGCTGCAGAGGTCCAATCGTTTCACGTAAAATATATATATACATATAATATCATATGTATTGTAGAATTATTAAAATTATATCAATCAGTTTTAAGTACAATTACATTGTTGCAGTGTTAAGCAAACAGTGAAAGTGTAACATAATCATTACATTATAGAAGAATACATAAGAGATAATACATCGCAGCGCTTAGCACCCGTTGACTAAAAAAAGCTTAAGGGATATTCAATAAAGAACGTTCTTCGGGGACTGACGTCCCCGCAAAACGAAACTCTAGGTGTCTATATTCAAGAGCAAAGGATAAACTCTTCTCGTCTTAAGTTCAGTTCTTGAAGCTGCTTTCGTTTGTTTTTAACAATGGACATCAACAATTACATGCATTAACTTCAACATCACCAGCAGCAGAAGCAAACAACAACAACCAGCAGCTTCGGAGAAAAATTCTGAGTGAGTATAATGTAAGTGTAATGGGTAAACACAGGGGCGGAGTACGTACCAAAGCAAAGAAAGAAAAAACGCGCCTAAGGTGGCTATTATATGCAAAAACTCCAGCGCCCGAATGGTCGAAAACTCAAAACCATTATATAAAATTTCTAAGTGACAACAAAAACAGAAACCCCACCTCACCCGCTCGCTCGGAGAAGTAAATTCAATCAATGTTAAATACTAATAAAATCCAACCTACTCAGCCCAAAAGCCTTCCGGAGCTCAGACTGCAATGCCCTAACGACTGCGAGGGACCATTGTACAACACAGCCTGTGAGTATACGTGCAGGCATCGCACGGCCAGTACCAGAGGCTCATCGAGGGAAAACTAAGACAGCAACGAAGGAGTGTCAGCGTGCCAAGACCGGCGACGACCAGCTGACACAGAACAGCAACAGCAGCACCCAAGAGCTCAATTTTTTTTTATATACTTTGCATAATTTTTTTTTTTAATTGCACTCCGATGCATATTTTTTCATTTAATTATAAGAGAGGTATGAGATTGATTGCATACAGCCCTACTGTTGGCTGTTGCTCAAGGTGGCCTCTGCTGGTTTTCCACCTGTATGTTTCTGACGGTATTATTGTTTCTATTATTGTAGTTTGGGTTTTGGTTAACCCCATTGGTTGTTGTTGTTCTGGTTACCGCCGCAGCCTCTATTTCCTCCGCGATAACCACCTCGGCCTCTATAAATGTTATTATAGTTACCGCGGCCATCACCTCTATTTTGGTAAATTCCACGATGACTATTTCCTCGAGAATGTCCTCTTCTGTTATAGAAGAAAACATTGTTCGAGTTGCCGGTCATTTCTCTACAGCAGTGTGTGTATTTCTCTATTACACTACTCATAGTGCTGAAGTTACCAGCTTCTAGAATTGTCTTGTCATGCTCGCAATTCTTTATTATCGCAGTGATCGCTTCTTTCGTTGCGAACTTATCTGCATTGTTTGTGTCTAGTCCGTCATCCATGTAGGCTGCCTCAAGCGAACTACGTAGATTTTCAATTTCTGTGGTATACTGTACTGCAGTTTTACCACGTTGTGTATTTAGGAATTTTGCTTTAATGACATCAGGCGATTCGCCTTTAACTGATGCCTTTAATACACTTTCATTTTCAACTTTGTATGACAAAGGGCCAATTATTGTTTTCTTAATGACTTCAACCGCTAACATCTCCTGATCTCCTTTCGTGAGATCTGTTAATCGGAGCTGTTAAAAATCTGTTTAAGTTGAATTTCTTGCCATCGAACTCGGGTATCGTGGACGAAATTTGTCGCACGTATTCCCTTGAAGTTGCTACTGATTCAGTCATACTGTCTTCAAAGTCTGTGTTTGTAGGCTCTAAACTTTCTTCTTCTCCTATTTCTGGCAATTTAATTGTTGTCGGTATTGTAAGATCGTGTAGCTCTTCTTCTTAAATTTCCTGTTCAGAGTTCTGTATTGTCACCTGTTTCAATTTCAACTGATGTGTTGAATATTGTAGGGACAGTCAGATTTAAATTATGCCTTTTCCTTACTAGTAACAAGTTTTCTCTAAACTTGTCTAAAAATTTTAACGCTTGCGTTAAATGTATTCTAGTTAATCTACCTTTATTTATATTTAGTAATTAATTAGTATTATAATTAATTTAGTATTTAAGCATTCTACCAATATTTGTGCGTGCCTATTGAGAGTACTTTGTTGTATTTCTCTTTTTTGGCTTACGCACTTATAGGATTTATCAAAGGCTATTTTTATATGTTCTACCTGATTTTTTATACTTTGCCAGTCCATATAGACTTATCTGTGTAGTAGAACTTTGTTTTTTGAACAGATCATGTATTAATATATCCGACCTAAAATTCATATACGCTACTAAACGTATGAAATCTCTGTAAGATCTGTATGGATATTATTATGAAAAGAGGGTCCATTTTTAAAACCTGTCTAAATTTCTCTGCTGTTTGCTCTGTTGTATATGGTCCCTCCGTATTTTCGTTTTTATTTTATTTACTTTCAAAATATTTTTCTTTGTTTCCTTGTCTTTCATATTTATTTATTCATATTCATATATATTTAAACTTTTAATATTTTTCAAAATATTTTCTGTTTTTTTTGTTGATATATTTATTTGTTTTTCATACTCAAAACACATTTATTTTATTATGTATAAAAATTTTGAATTTAAAAAAAAATTTTTTTTTTTTGTAATCCCTATAAATATCTAAAACATCTACTTTGTAGATCCTATTTCCTATCGTCGACATACAAGTCGTCCTACCTAGGTTTTCGTCTGGCCTTGTGGGCCAAACTTTTCATTGGGCGAATAGGTTTCCGCTCAATCGTACATTGTTCTTATAATTAAATGAAAAAATATGCATCGGAGTGCAATTAAAAAAAAAAATTATGCAAAGTATATAAAAAAAATTGCGCTCTTGGGTGCTACTTTTGCTGTTCTGTGTCAGCTGGTCGTCGCCGGTCTTGGCACGCTGACACTCCCTCGCTGCTGTCTTAGTTTTCCCTCGATGAGCCTCTGGTACTGGCCGTGCGATGCCTGCACGTATACTCACAGGCTGTGTTGTACAATGGTCCCTCGCAGTCGTTAGGGCATTGCAGTCTGAGCTCCGGAAGGCTTTTGGGCTGAGTAGGTTGGATTTTATTAGTATTTAACATTGATTGAATTTACTTCTCCGAGCGAGCGGGTGAGGTGGGGTTTCTGTTTTTGTTGTCACTTAGAAATTTTATATAATGGTTTTGAGTTTTCGACCATTCGGGCGCTGGAGTTTTTGCATATAATAGCCACCTTAGGCGCGTTATTTCTTTCTTTGCTTTGGTACGTACTCCGCCCCTGTGTTTACCCATCACACTTACATTATACTCACTCAGAATTTTTCTCCGAAGCTGCTGGTTGTTGTTGTTTGTTTCTGCTGCTGGTGATGTTGAAGTTAATGCATGTAATTGTTGATGTCCATTGTTTAAAACAAACGAAAGCAGCTTCAAGAACTGAACTTAAGACGAGAGAGAGAGCGGAGCACGTGGTGGAATCACGTGATGAAATCACGTGATGGGCTGAGTGCAACGAAAGAGCGGGAGAAGCAAAACGAAAGACAAGCGGTTTGTTGTTGCTGTTCTTCTTAATTTTCGATTGATCTTTTTACAGTTTGAAAAATCTCTTTGAATGACACTTTGTCACGGTCGCCATGAAGAGTTAATCCTTTGCTCTTGAATAAAGACACCTAGAGTTTCGTTTTGCGGGGACGTCAGTCCCCGAAGAACGTTCTTTATTGATATCCCTTAAGCTTTTCTTAGTCAACGGGTGCAAAGCGCTGCGATATAGCAGCCAAAGCTCTTATGTATTCTTCTATAATGTAATGATTATGTTACACTTTCACTGTTTGCTTAACACTGCAACAATGTAATTGTACTTAAAACTGATTGATATAATTCTAATAATTCTACAATACATATGATATTATATGTATATATATATTTTACGAGAAACGATTGGACCGCTGCAGCACACGTATTGTCCTGCGTGGGTTCATCGCTTAAACAACGATGCAAGCGGTCGTATGGCATTTTCGTGTAGATAAGGAATGCGTGCAGTGGTAAATTCCCGCACTTACAATCCGTTCCCATGTACCCATGAACAAATGTGCACTGCGTTTGTCATAAAATTAGAACATGTAAATTTCATATTAGCTACCTAAGCAGGATTTAGAGAAATAAAATTGAGTTTGAAATATCAACTCGTTTGCTTATGTTGCAGCCTCTTTACATAAGCAAATGAGAAAAAAAAGGAACCAAAAAAAGAATCAGTTTAACCGGCCTTTAATTTAAATTTGTATACTTTTGATTTTATTATTTGATGATTATTTTTATTTTTAGTTCTGGCATTCCTAATTTTTTTGGGCGACTGCCAATCATTATATTTATTAGTTATTATTTTTGTGGGAGGTAAGGCATTTTATTTGGTAATATACCTTACATGGGTATATATAATGTATATAATGTATATGAGTCAATTAAATTAGAATAATTAAATCCCTAATAATAAGAATAAACAAATCCCTATAAAAATGAAAGTTACATTCAACAAAATTTTAGTGAAGTTAAATTAGTGAAACAGAAATAAAACATAGAATTAAACGAAATTACCGAAATTTAAAAAAGAAATAAGAAAAATCAAGAACATGAATTAGGAAAGAAAATAAATCGGTATTAAATAAGTTCAATTAAAGTTAGCAACCAAAACCGGAAATGCAATTAAAATATTGAATGGCTTAAAAATTAAAGAAACAAAAATGGAAAAAAGAATTAAATGAAATTAGGTTGAATAAAATAAAATTCTAATTTTTTTTGTATTATCAACTAGACAACATGGCCTAATATACTATATTTTATCGCAATATTAAATGAATAAAATTGTTATAGTGTTTGGATAAATAAAAGTATGATGAAAGGGTAACACATAAATTAGGGATTTACAATATAGTGCCAAAGGTAAATCATGGAGGGTAGGTACAGAGGCGGGTTACTATACCATCAGTATTGAATATTCATTAGATATACTGGCATAGCGGCATCATACACCTCATACAGCTCTCGAAATTTCGTTCTTTCTATTAAATTTTTTTATGCATCGTTGATAAATCTTATTCATCTACGTAATATATACATATATAGTGACATATGTACTCCTCAACGACATAACATATATCTACAAAACATATACCAGCCACTTTATATACTCTCTAAATTAGCAACAATAGAACATAGAACCAAGAATGCCTTAGCACATAAGATATACAATTATTAAATTCCATAACCCCAACTTATTGGTGACAATAACAAATTCGGCCGATGTAAACAATTTAACATAAGCATCCGCAGTCTTATTCGTTATTCCCACTAGAAGGGTGAAAACTGCTTACGCAGCTTAAAGGGTCAAAACTTTCCAAGGGTTTGCTAAACGTCCGCTTCGCAACCTAAAATAGATTTTATTCATACTTCAATTGAGTAAGACGTGAATTTGTCTCCGATGTTCGCTTAAGTTTTTTATTAATAAAATATTCTTTCTTTTATAAACCAACAAACCGCGAAGTTGTAATGGGCGCAGTAGTATCCGCGTGTGAACATAATCTCTTAGAGCTAATAGATTAGTTCGAGATTAATAAAGCGCATCTCGTGGCGAACAAAGTTTCGTTTTTGCTTCAGTTCATACAAAGCAGAACCGCAAAAGAATTTACGTGGAAAAATATTTGTGAATAGTTATCTAACTCTCGATGTTGGATACTGGTGTGACTGTTACCAGGTCAGTGTTGTGTAGCCCATCTAACATTAATTGGACCGCTACGAAGATGTATGAATTTTTAAAATAAAATAAAAAAAAAATAATAATAATAAAATCAACAAAAGCCAACAACATGGCAAAACCCAATGAACAAATTATGATTCTATCCGAGTTACATTTGAATAAGGCTTTGGGCCAGATTCGCCACATCCCAACATTTGACGGTTCCACAAGAAAACTGGCATCATTTGTGAGACGTGTGGACTTCGTGATGTCCCTATACCTGACAACAGACAAGAGGCAACATAGTGTACTCTACAGTGCCAGATGCAGCTGTCCCGACACGCACAAGAAGTGTCCCAGCTACAACATGATGTTCTGAAAAGCATATGCTGAAGAATTTAAGCGATGTTTTCAAATTATGTAGACAACATAATTTAAAACTACATCCAGAAAAGTGCACTTTTTTTATGAAAGAGGTTACATATTTGGGTCATAAATGTACCGATAAAGGAATATTACCAGATGACTCTAAATATGAGGTAATTAAAAACTACCCACAACCAGTAATGCAGACGAATCTGGACGATGTGTAAAAAGAATGTTCCATTTGAATGGACAAGCGAATGCAACGAAGCATTCGAATATTTTAAAAGGGAATTAATGAAACCTACACTTCTTCAGTACCCAGACTTCAGCATAAACACAGATGCCAGTAAACAAGCATGTGGAGCGGTACTATCTCAGGACCATAACGGTCAACAATTACCAGTGGCATACGCTTCAAGAACCTTTACAAAAGGCGAAAGTAATAAGTCCACTACAGAACAAGAACTAGCAGCTATACATTGGGCCATAAATCATTTTCAGACCATATATATATGGTAGGCATTTCTTAGTACAGAGTAACCATAGGCCACTATCATATTTGTTCTCGATGAGAAATCCGAGTTCCAAGTTGACCAGAATGCGCCTGGACCTTGAGGAATATGATTTTAGTGTAAAATAATTACATAGCATATGCTCTTTCCCGAATAACTATCGGAGAGCTAAAAGAAATGAATAGACAGATACTGAATGCCGAAACGAGAGCTTCAGTAAGACAGAAAAATTCAAAGAGCAAAAAGAAAGAATAGAAATGCCCAGTATCTATCAGGTAGTCAATAACATTGACGCCAAAAAATATGTTGTTCTCAAAATAGACAAACATAAGTGTTTGTTAAAAAGGAGCAAACACAGAATAACACGTTTTGATATGACTAATTTTTATTCTAATGAAAAAATCGATTTAGATCAGTTTTTTCAAAGGCTTAACCAAGAAGCAAGAATGAATAAGATCATTCAAACGCAATTGTCACCAAGTGAACAAATCTTCGAGTTTGTCACCATAAGAAACTTTAAAGAAAAGGGCAACAAAATATTAAAATATTTAAAAGTAGCGCTAATAAATAAGGTGACTAAGATAGATAAAAATGATGTGGTTCAAATAAAAGCAATTCTGTCTAAATATCATGACGATCCGTCAGAAGGAGGCCACTCAGGAATTTCTAGTACCCTGAGGAAAATAAAAATCTTTTATTATTGGCCACAAATGACAAAGGCAATAAGTAAATATGTCAAGACATGTTTAATATGCCAGCAGGCTAAGACGTTGAAACATACGAAAATGCCAATGACGATAACAGAAACGCAAGCAACATCATTTGATATAGTTCTGATAGATACCATTGGTCATATCAGAAGATGGAAATGAGTACGCTGTCACTACATTTGTGATTTAACAAAATATTTGGTAACGGTACCCATACCAAACAAAAGCGCAAGATCAGTTGTTAAGGCTATATTTGAAAATTTTATTCTTAAGTACGGTTCAATGAATACAATCATCACGGACATGGGAACGGAATATAAAAATCAAATTATAGACGACCTGTGCAAATATATAAAGATAAAAAACATAATTTCAACAGCACACCATCACCATACTTTAAGAACAATAGAACGAAGTCACAGAACATTTAACGAGTATGTTCGCTCAACATAATCAGTAGTTCATGAATATTGTCCATATGAACTAGTATTTGGCAGATTACCAAGACAGTTCACAGACTTTAATAAGATAGACAGAATAGATCCCATTTATAACATGGATGACTATTCGAAAGAAGTTAAGATAAGACTAGAGATAGCTTACAAAATAGCTAGGCAAATGCTTGAAAAAGCAAAGGCAGATAGAAAAATAAGATATGATAGAAATACGACAAATATTGAATTAAAAATAGGAGATAATGTTTTATAAAGAAATGAAACAGGAGTACATAAGCTAGATAATAACTATTTAGGACCATATTTAGTTTCAGAAGTAGGACTTAATAATAATATTACAATTGTAGAAAAAAAATAAAAAACAGATAGTTCATAAGGATAGGTTACAAATTTTCAATTCTTAATATATTTCATAGGGTTGGCCACCCATAAAATAATTATTTAATTATTAAAAAAAAAAAGAAAAAAAACATTTTTAATTACATATAAATCAAACACATTTAACTTATTTTAACAATTTTTAATATCAATATTTTTCAATTCTCAATATTTTCTTTAATTTTCAAAAAATCAATAAATATATAAGATTACAAAAAAAAAAAAAAATATTATATATTTAAGTAAATAAAAGAAGGGAGATGTAGTGTGCGCACATATAATATATATAGTAGCATATGTACCATAGTATAACACTTTGTCACACACACACACCACACACACAGTACATATGTACCACTTGATCACACCCACCCAATCCATTTGCCCTAACACATAAGTCAGATCCCAAGCTCTTGGTGACAATAACAATTTCGGCCGCGTTAATATAAACAATTGATTCATAGACATAAACACCCGCCGATGCCGAAATTCGTCATTCCCACTAAGCAACCAAATAGCTTACGCAGCACAAATCCTGGTAATTTTCCATGCGCAACTCTCTTAAAGAGCGCAACCCATTTGAATAGAGAGGAGAGCCTTCAAGTTCATATAAACAAAGTCGACCAAGGGTTTGCTAAGCGTTCAACTCACACTCCAGATTTAGTTCTAATTCATCCACTATACCATTAAGACGTGAATTGACTCCGATTCAAAGTTGTATTATTATCTTGAAATAAAAACTTATACTTTTTTCAAAACTTGCAACCGCGAACTCGTTATTGGCGCAGTCGGTGGTCCTAAACTTATAGTGACCAACAAAGAACCTTCGTGTGTGATTTAACTTCAACTTTGTGGCTAATCAATGCTACAAGAAGTAACTATCCGCCAGTCATACAGTGCTTAATAATTAAAACCGCTTCAACTTGGTAGCCCACCATAATAGTGTGACCGCTACTAGAAGAAAAAATTATTATTACATAAGTGCTGCAAAGACAAGACCACTAAAGGGTAACTGAAGCCCCAGGTTTTGCATATCAACCAAAGACAGTGTGTAGCCCGCAAAACAAAAAGCGTGACCGCTACGAGGAGTGAAAAATAAAATAAAATCAACAAACAACAAAAACAAGAGAAACAACAATGGCACTACCACAACAACAAGTGCAACTACTCTCCGAGAATCATCTGAGCCAGGCTCTTGGTCAGATTCGACAGGTACCAACATTTACCGGTATGACACTGGAACTGAGCTCGTTCATAAGAAGAATAGAGTTCATACTTCAACTATATCCATCAACTGACGTCCGTCAGTTACACGTACTCTTCAGTGCAATCGAAATGCAAATTGGAGGCGACGCCCAACGAGTATCCCAGCTCAGTGCAGCTAATACATGGCCGGAATTGAAGGAAGCCCTAATCGCCGAGTTCAAGACCCAGACACCATTTGAAGAGCTTTTGAGACGACTATATAACACCCAATTCAATGGATCAGTTCGTAAGTTCATAGAAGAACTTGAAGCAAAATGCTTTGTAATAACAAATAAGCTAGCTTTAGAAAATAATGATCTACATAATCACATTTATACAAACGCAATGAACAATACAGTAAAAAATGTAATTATTAAAAAACTCCCAGATAGACTCTACATGCAATTAGCCAGATTCGATATAACAACAGTCAGTAAATTAAAGCAAATTGTACAGCAGGAGGGTTGTTATGACAGTACATGGTCCGATCACCCAAAATCCCAAAATACTCAAAATACCCAAAATAAAAATCAGTACAGCCCAAACTATAACAACACTTCAAATAATCAAAATAGAAATCAAAATTATAATCAAACATCAATTAGCCAAAATAAAAATCAATATATGAACAAAAAGGCAAAGACCTAGTACCAGCGGGCATTCAAAAATGGATACGTCCGAAAATTGTCATCTACATGCCTCGGACGAAGAAGAAGACACAATTCCTTCATAAATATTGTTTTAAACATGTGTTATAGACGTGTGTTATAGACGATGTGTTATAGACACTGGGTCTACAATAAACATTTTAAGAGCAAACATTTTTAATTTCCCAGTTAAAACTACTAATTTACAAACACACACCATTAACGGTACAATAACCCTAAAGAAAATCATAATTCTAAAACCAAGTAAGCTTTGCCCTACTAAACAAGTTTTTTATATTCATAATTTTTCCGAAAATTACGATATGATATTAGGTACAGGGTTCCTAGAAGACGCCAACGCCCAAATAAACTTTGGCAAAAGAAGTGTAGTTTCAAACAACAACAGTTTCTTAATGGACTACCTACCAGAACGAGAAGATAGCCTAGAAGACAACCCCGACTATTTGAATGTTTTACAGCCATCATTATCCACTGATGATGAAGCCACAAATTATGCAATAGGAAACGAGATAAGGGAATCAAATGAATTCAGGCTTGACCACCATAAAGAATTGTCAAATGCCCTTACTAAAATTCTTCAAGAATTTAGGGACATACAATACAGAGAAGGTGAAAATTTGACCTTCACAAGTACTGTAAAGCATGTCATCAAAACTAAACATGAAGACCCAATCTATAGGAAACCTTATAAATACCCCCAGGCCTACTACAAAGAAGTCGAGGTACAAATCAAAGAAATGATTCAACAAGGCATTGTTCGAAAATCGAACTCACCCTACTGTTCTTCTATCTGGATAATACCGAAAAAAAGCGATGCTTCTGGTAAAACAAAGTTCAGGTTAGTAATCGACTATCGCAAACTAAACGAAATTACTATTGATGATAAATACCCAATTCCTGTCATGGATGAAATACTAGATAAGCTAGGTAGGTCTCAATATTTCACTACCATAGATTTAGCAAAAGGTTTTCATCAGATCCAAATGGATGAAAGCTCGATTCAAAAAACAGCTTTTTCCACAAAAAATGGACATTACGAGTACACTCGAAAGCCGTTTGGACTGAAGAACGCACCTGCAACATTTCAACGTTGTATTAACAATCTATTAGAAGACCTAATTTACAAAAATTGTTTAGTTTACATGGACGATATAATAGTTTTTTCCACTTCATTGGAAGAACACTTGTTATCTCTACGTAAAGTATTTGCTAAATTACAAGAAGCTAATCTAAAGTTACAACTTGACAAATGTGAATTTATGAAAAGAGAAACAGAGTTCTTAGGACACATTGTAACTACGGAAGGCATAAAGCCCAACCCAAATAAAATAGAAGCCATACAGAAATTCCCATTACCTAAAACTAATAAAGAAATAAAATCATTTTTAGGACTTTTCGGTTTCTACTGTAAATTTATCCCTAACTTTGCAAAAATTGCTAAACCAATAACACAAAAACTAAAAAACGGTTCCGTTATAAATTCTAAAGATACCGAGTATATATCAGCCTTCGAAAAATTAAAGTTTTTAATTATGTCCGAACCAATATCAATTTACCCAAATTTCGAAAAAACATTCTCATTAACCACAGATGCAAGCAAGTACGCTCTAGGTGCTGTATTATCACAGGATCGTAAACCCGTTTTTGTTACGCTAGCCGTACTCTCAATAAACATGAACTTAATTATTCAGCAATAGAAAAAGAACTTTTAGCTATTGTCTGGGCCACTAAATACTTCAGGTCCTATCTTTTTGGTCGTAAATTTCAGATTCTTAGTGATCATCAACCTTTAGTTTTGCTCGATAATATCAAGGAACCAAACATGAAACTCCAAAGATGGAAAATCAGACTAAATGAGTTTGATTACCATATAACATATGTACCAGGAAAAGAAAACCATGTCGCCGACGCACTTTCACGTGTAAAAATAAAAAACTTCTACGGCGAATCTCCCACCTCAGCCGCTACCATACATAGTAGCCATGAAGATAACCAAAATTACATTTCCTTTACGGAAAGACCAATAAACTACTATAATAGACAAATAGAATTTGTCAAAGACGACAATAACAATACAGAAATAAGAAAATATTTTTATAAAACAAAACTAAAAATCCATTATAAAGAAATGACAAGCGCATATGCAAAAGAATTAATAAAAGAATATTTGTGTACAAAAAAATAGCGTAATTTATTTTCATAATGAAATAGATTTCCTTACATTTCAAAACGCCTTCTACCCAGACTATCAAAAGTTAATACAGAACATTATCAACGAATGTGAAGTGTGTAACATGTGCAAAACAGAACATAGAGACACTAAATTAAATTACGAGTTAATGCCAGAAATTTTCAATCCTAGAGAAAAATATGTTATCGATTTTTATTTAATCGATAATAAAACATTCCTGTCATGTATTGACGTTTATTCCAAATATGCCGCCTTAATTGAAGTCAGCTCTAGGGATTGGCTCGAAGCAAAAAGAGCTCTACTTAAAATTTTTAATGAAATGGGAAAACCGTCCGAAATAAAAGCCGATAAGGACTCAGCATTTATGTGTGCTGCATTACATTTATGGCTAAAGTCCGAAAATGTTCAAAAATGGAATTTCAGAAATTGAGAGATTTCATAAAACTGTCAACGAAAAGTTAAGAATTATAAGCACTGAGTCCGACCCAGAGAATAAAATAACAAAATTTGAAACCCTACTCTATGTTTATAACCATAAAATTAAACATAATACAACAGGTCAAACACCAGCAGATATTTTTATATATGCAGGAACACCTGCACATGACACCCAGCAAGAGAAAATTAATAAAATAAATAAATTAAACGAAAATAGACATAGTTATGAAGTAGATACCAGATATAGACAAGCACCAGTAGTAAAATCAAAGACAACAAACCCATATAAAAAGACAGGAGAAATTACACAGATTGACGAAAAACATTATGAAGAGAAAAACAGAGGCAGGAAAATAACCCACTATAAATCAAAATATAAAAAGAAAAAGAAAATTAATGAAAATAAATATAACAATAATTCCATATCCAGATAGTAATCAAAACATTTTAATAGAAAATGTACAAAATAAATTTTATGTTCAAAATAATCAAACTTATTTGGCATCTACAAAAACTTTAATAATAAACAAATGCTTAACGGGCATACTTAACCAATTTAATACAGAATGCAGATATGTAAAAACTCATAAAGAGTTTGAAATCAATTATCTCAATATCAAACACTATGTTAGATTACACACAAACGATTTATGTTAACAACAATATCACTAAGTTAAAAGCCCTTTCTTATATACAAGCTAAAGATATTTTTGAAATCCACAATAAAGCAAACAATAAATTTCAAATAATTACATTTACTATTGTAATAGTTTTAGTTGTCATAATAATATTCTATTATATCTACAAATATAAGAATATACCTAAGAAAATTATAATCAAATTCAAAAGACAAGTACCCACTCCTATTGAATCAAATATTATAAACAATGATGTAACAGAAATAGAAAATAATGTAAATCCTGTCTTGTATCCTAAATTATCCGCCTGAGGACAGGCTAATTTCTTAAGGATGGGGAAGTAGCATATGTACCATAGTATAACACTTTGTCACACACACACACCACACACACAATACATATGTACCACTTGATCACACCCACCCAATCCATTTGCCCTAACACATAAGTCAGATCCCAAGCTCTTGGTGACAATAACAATTTCGGCCGCGTTAACATAAACAATTGATTCATAGACATAAACATCCGCCGATGCCGAAATTCGTTATTCCCACTAAGCAACCAAATAGCTTACGCAGCACAAATCCTGGTAATTTTCCATGCGCAACTCTCTTAAAGAGCGCAACCCATTTGAATAGAGAGGAGAGCCTTCAAGTTCATATAAACAAAGTCGACCAAGGGTTTGCTAAGCGTTCAACTCACACTCCAGATTTAGTTCTAATTCATCCACTATACCATTAAGACGTGAATTGACTCCGATTCAAAGTTGTATTATTATCTTGAAATAAAAACTTATATTTTTTTCAAAACTTGCAACCGCGAACTCGTTATTATATATAATATACATAGAATTATATCAATCAGATATAAGTAGAATTACATTGTTGCTGTGTTTATGCAAACAGCGACGTTCAAGTGGAAGTGTAACATAATCACCCACTTATGAGCCACACTGCCTAAATGCATGGTCAGCGTTCTCACGCTAGCCATATACATACTGCACGCACACAACATACTCTCTCAATGTATGTACCGCGTACTATTACATTGTAGAAGAATACATAAGAGCTTTGGCTGCTATGTCGCAGCGCTTGGCAGCGCTAGTTTGACTTTTCAAACTATGAAAATAACAATCGAAAATTAAGAGGAACAGCAACAACAAACATGATGACAAAGTTTAATCTTAGTCTAACTTTTAAACTATAAACTAATAAACTATGCAAATAAAACGACAAAATCAAACAACAGTAGCAGCAGCAGTAACATTTACAATAACATCAATTTCAATGAAAAAACAAAGTAGCACTACTATCGCGATTATCACTGCTAACAAATTAAAACCACGTGTCTTTCGTTCCGCTTCTCCCGCTCTTTCGTTGCACTCCGCCCACCACGTGATTCCACCACAGGCTCCGCTCTCTCGCGTCTTAAGTTGTTATAGCTGCTTTCGTTTATTTAAAACAATGGACATCAACAATTACATGCATTAACTACAACATCAGCAGCAGCAGAAACAAAACATCAGCAGTGGCTACAAAATAATTAAATAAATAAACAAACAACAACAACCAGCAGCTTTGCATGAATATTCTGAGTGAGTAGAGTGTGAGTGTGATGGTTAAACACAGGGGCGGAGTACGTAACAAAGCAAACAAAGAAATAGCGCACCTAAGGTGGCTATTATATGCAAAAACTCCAGCGCCCGAATGGTCCAAAGCTCAAAAGCTACACGCTGAGCTAGACCATTATGTAAAATTTCTAAGTGACAACAAAATCAAAAACCCCACCTCACCCGCTCGCTCGGAGAAGCAAATACAATCAACATTAAATACTAATAAAATCCAACCTCCTCAGCCTAAAAGCCTGCCGGAGTTCAGACTGCGATGCCCTAACGACTGCGAGGGACCATTTTACAACACAGCCTGTGAGTACACGTGCAGGCATCGCACGGCCAGTACCAGCGCCTCATCTAGGAAAAAACTAAGAAGACAACAGCGAGGGAGTGTCAGCGTGCCATGACCGGCGACGACCAGCTGACACAGAACAGCAACAGCAGCATCGACAACTACAGCAACTACCGACAGCGCTTTCAAGAGCGCAATTTTTTTTTTTATACTTTGCACTGCGTTGCATAATTTTTTTTTTTAATTGTACTGCGATGCCTATTTTTTCATTTAATTATAAAAACTATGTACGATTGAGCGGAAACCTATGAGAAATTTGGCCCACAGACGAAAACCTAGGTAAGGTGACTTGTAAGTCGACTATAGGAAATAGGATCTACAAAGTGGATGTAGGGATATAGGGATTAAACAAAAAAAAAATTTTAGAATTCAAAATTTTTCTACATAATAAAATAAATGTGTTTTGAGTATGAAAATAAATAAATATATCAAAAAAAAAAATACAAAATATTTTGAAAAATATTAAAAGTTGAAATATATACATATGAATAAATAAATATAAAAGACAAGGAAACAAAGAAAAATCTGTTGAAAGTAAATTAAATAAAAACGAAAATACGGAGGGACCATATACAGAGCAAGCAGCAGAGAAATTTAGACAGGTTTTAAAAATCGACCCTCTTTTCATAATAATATCAATACAGATCTTACAGAGATTTCATACGTTTAGTAGCGTATATGGATTTGAGGTCGGATATATTAATACATTCGAGTTAGATTTTAGCCCCCTTATTCAGATCTGTTCAAAAAGCAAAGAGCAGAGGTTTTGTTGGCTTTACCTTATGTAAAAGTCAAAGAATGTATCGAACTAGATGACTACTTTGTCGGTGAACTAACAATTTACAAAGTTCTACTACACAGCTAAGTCTATATGGACTGGCAAAGTATAAAAAATTAGCTAGAGCATATAAAAGTAGCCTTTGATAAATCTTATAAGTGCGTAAGCCAAAAAAGAGAAATACAACAAAGTACTCTCAATGGGAAGGCACAAATATTGATAGTATGCTTTAATGAAGCACGCCAATTACTAAATATAAATAAACATAGATTAACTAGAATACATTTAACGCAAGCGTTAAAATTTTTAAACAAGTTCAGAGAAAACTTGTTACTAGTAAGGAAAAGGCATAATTTAAATCTAAATGTCCCTACAATATTCATCACATCAGTTGAAATTGAAACAGGTGACAATACAGAACTATCGGAAGACTCCTATCAAGATAATAAAGAAAAGGACTCTGAACAGGAAATTAAAGAAGAAGACCTCAGGTCAGGTTTTCACCAAATCGAGTTAGACGAAAGGTCACGAAATATAACATCATTCTCAACTTCAACAGGCTCATACCGCTACACGCGATTGGTTTAAAGATAGCCCCCAATTCATTTCAAGGAATGATGACACTTCAGGCATTCACAGCCCTACAACCTTCGCTACCATTTCTGTATATGGATGATTTCGTTGTAGTCGGATGTTCTGAAAAGCATATGCTTAAGAATTTAAGCGATATTTTCAAATTATGTAGACAACATAATTTAAATAATAAATAATTTAAATTTACTACATCCAGAAAAGTGCACTGTTTTTATGAAAGAGGTTACATATTTGCGTCATAAATGTACCGATAAAGGTATATTACCAGATGACTCTAAATATGGGGTAATTAAAAACTACCCACAACCAGTAAATGCAGACGAATCTAGACGATGCGTAAAAAGAATGTTCCATTTGAATGGACAAGCGAATGCAACGAAGCATTCGAATATCTTAAAAGGGAATTAATGAAACCTACACTTCTTCAGTACCCAGACTTCAGCATAAACACAGATGCTAGTAAACAAGCATGTGGAGCGGTACTATCTCAGGACCATAACGGTCAACAATTACCAGTGGCATACGCTTCAAGAACCTTTACAAAAGGCGAAAGTAATAAGTCCACTACAGAACAAGAACTAGCAGCTATACATTGGGCCATAAATCATTTTCAGACCATATATATATGGTAGACATTTCTTAGTACAGAGTGACCACATAGGCCACTATCATATTTGTTCTCGATGAGAAATCCGAGTTCCAAGTTGACCAGAATGCGCCTGGACCTTGAGGAATATGATTTTAGTATAAAATAATTACATGCATATGCTCTTTCCCGAATAACTATCGGAGAGCTAAAAGAAATGAATAGACAGATACTGAAAGCCGAAACGAGAGCTTCAGTAAGACAAAAAAATTCCTGCGCAGGAGAAAAATTGCAAGAGCAAAAAGAAAAAATAGAAATGCCCAGTATCTATCAGGTAGTCAATAACATTGACGCCAAAAAATATGTTGTTCTCAAAATAGACAAACATAAGTGTTTGTTAAAAAGGAGCAAACACAGAATAACACGTTTTGATATGACTAATTTTTATTCTAATGAAAAAATCGATTTAGATCAGTTTTTTCAAAGGCTTAACCAAGAAGCAAGAATGAATAAGATCATTCAAACGCAATTGTCACCAAGTGAACAAATCTTCGAGTTTGTCACCATAAGAAACTTTAAAGAAAAGGGCAACAAAATATTAAAATATTTAAAAGTAGCGCTAATAAATAAGGTGACTAAGATAGATAAAAATGATGTGGTTCAAATAAAAGCAATTCTGTCTAAATATCATGACGATCCGTCAGAAGGAGGCCACTCAGGAATTTCTAGTACCCTGAGGAAAATAAAAAACTTTTATTATTGGCCACAAATGACAAAGGCAATAAGTAAATATGTCAAGACATGTTTAATATGCCAGCAGGCTAAGACGTTGAAACATACGAAAATGCCAATGACGATAACAGAAACGCCAGCAACATCATTTGATATAGTTCTGATAGATACCATTGAGATATCATAGATATCAGAAGATGGAAATGAGTACGCTGTCACTACATTTGTGATTTAACCAAATATTTGGTAACGGTACCCATACCAAACAAAAGCGCAAGATCAGTTGTTAAGGCTATATTTGAAAATTGTATTCTTAAGTACGGTTCAATGAATACAATCATCACGGACATGGGAACGGAATATTAAAATCAAATTATAGACGACCTGTGCAAATATATAAAGATAAAAAACATTATTTTAACAGCACACCATCACCATAGAACGAAGTCACAGAACATTTAACGAGTATGTTCGCTCATACATTTCTGTTGACAAAACTGATTGGGATGTATGGATACAATATTTCACCTATTGTTTTAACACAACAAAATCAGTAGTTCACGAATATTGTCCATATTTGTATTTGTAGTATTTGGCAGATTACCAAGACAGTTCACAGACTTTAATAAGATAGACAGAATAGATCCCATTTATAACATGGATGACTAATCGAAAGAAGTTAAGATAAGACTAGAGATAGCTTACAAAAGAGCTAGGCAAATGCTTGAAAAAGCAAAGGCAGATAGAAAAATAAGATATGATAGAAATACGACAAATATTGAATTAAAAATAGGATAATAATAATAATAACTATTTAGGACCATATTTAGTTTCAGAAGTAGGACTTAATAATAATATTACAATTGTAGAAAAAAAATAAAAAACATAGTTCATAAGGATAGGTTACAAATTTTCAATTCTTAATATATTTCATAGGGTTGGCCACCCATAAAATAATTATTTAATTATTAAAAAAAAAAGGAAAAAAAAACATTTTTAATTACATATAAATCAAACACATTTAACTTATTTTAACAATTTTTAATATCAATATTTTTCAATTCTCAATATTTTCTTTAATTTTCAAAAAATCAATAAATATATAAGATTACAAAAAAAAAATATAATAAAAATAATATATATTTAAGTAAATAAAAGGAGGAAGATGTAGTGTGCGCACATATAATATATAGTGACATATCCATAAGTCCCTAAGACTTAAGCACACTAACCCAAACACACCCACACACCCAACACAACTCTGGATGTACCCAACAGATACCAGATACCTGATAAGTCACCCACTGGTAGACTAAACATCCGTTGTCTAATTTAAACAATCTATGCTTAAGCCCTCGCATCATCGTTGCGTTCCCACGTTCAAAGCTCGGACTCGCAATCCCGAAAAACAGAAGTATTAGATTTCAATAAACAAAATTATAAGAATCTAAGAGCACTTGTATCCAAGAGCGAATGCACTTGAATCCAAGAGAAATGCAAAGACTATTAAAGTCAGCAACTCCAAAGCTTTCTCTCTTCATTTGATCAGAACCCTAAAGTCTAAAGTCCATATTAGGAAAGCTCGAAACCGAGCCTTGAACGTCAATCAAATCAGAGTAATTATCAGAGTTCAGTTTGAGACCTAATTATAATCGGTCGATGTTCTTCTCAAGTAAAAATATTTTAATCATTCAGTAAAATAAAATTATATTTTTTTTACATATGAGTATTGTGATTATTTAATTGGCGCAGTCGGTAGGATCTGTTAAATAAAGAGTACTTTTAGTACGGTACTGATCCATTGAAGGATACGCTATACAACTAGCTATCCAGGATCGGCGAATTAAAACAGTGATTCTAAAATTATTTTGAGATCCGCAAAAGAATCTACGTGAAAGTAGTATTCAAGAAAAATCCCGTGTGGTCAGTAACATCTGCAAAACAATTTAAAATCCCGTGTGGTCGGAAACAAAATTAATTAAAATTTTTAATTCCGTAACTTAAAACAAAAAAATTAAAATAAACACCGTGTATCCAGAAACTTATACAAATACACCATGGCTGTTCCGCAACTTTCGGAAACCCACCTAAATCAATTATTAAATCAAATTAAAGAACTGAACTACTACGATGGCACACCTGGCAAGCTGTCTGTGTTTGTTAACCAGGTCGAGCAGCTACTCAACTTATACCCTACCCAGGATGCCAGACAAGCACACGTTATCTACGGAGCAGTGAAACGGTTACTAGTGGATGCAGCTTTGGAGGTCGTGACCCAAGAAAGAGTAAACACATGGCTGGATACAAAGACGGTCCTGGCGATCACAGGCCCTACATAAAACTTATAAGACAACTGGAGGATACATCCTACCCCGGAAGCATCTGTAAGTTCATCGAGAAGCTCGAATCACAATATTGGATTATGTTTGACAAGTTAGAATTAGAAAACGACCCTGTAGATAAATCAAATTACACTGAAATGTTAAAAAGAACTGTTAAATCTGTAATAGATCGAAAATTGCCGGATAGAATTTATATGTCATTGGCACGCAAAGATATTGATACTATTTATAAATTAAAACAAGCTTCAATGGAGCTAGGCCTCTATGACGCCAGTCCAGAAAATCAGCGTTCTAATAGATCAGAAGGGAACAGACGCAGGAACAGGGGAAATCATAGTCAAAGCAATAATCAAAGATATTACAATAATAGAAATTACAATCTCAGCAATTTTTATCCTGGAACGAATCAGAATAACAATACGCAACATCAAAATTCTAATCAACCTACAATAAATCAAAATCAGTATTCCACTCGTCCCATACCGGTTAATCAAAGGGGAAATTATTACACGTTTAGAAGGGAGTTAACACAAGGCCAACAAAACAATCCTCTTAACAATTCCCTTAATTTCCAACCTTCAACTTCAAATAATACTAACGGTCAGATGCCGGTAAAAAGACAACGAGAGAGTGAAAGTGGCCAAAGCAGAATGGATGTAAATTTTCATCAAACTGCCTCGGACACTCAAGTGACACAGGAGGACGTACCAGTCCCCATGTAAGAATAGGTTATCATAACAAAATTTACAAGGGAATGATCGACACAGGTTCATCCATCAAATATCATAAGGGAAAATTTTCAAAATTTAGAAGAAAACGAAGAAGATCTAACAGTGTATACCATTAAAGGGGCAATAAAATTAAAGAAAAGCATAATAATGAAACCCACTTCAGTATGTCCGTCTGTTCAGAAATTCTATATCCACAAATTTTCCGACAATTATGATTTCCTGTTAGGTCGAAAGTATCTAGAGGATACGAAAGCTAAGATAGATTATGATAACGAGACTGTAACTTTAGGTTCAAGAACCTTTAAGTTTGTGTATGGAGACCGCATCTAAATGCCTCGACCCACAGCAAAAGGATGATTCCACTGCAGTGGAGGAAATCAATCCAAAGATGCAAAAGGTTAAGACCGCACCTAAGTGCCTTAAACCAAAGCATCAACAACAGAAGAAGGAGACCGCATTACCAAAATGCCTCACTTCAAAAGTTGTTAGTGACACAGTGGACAATGATGTAACACATCTCGATCCCATGTCCGTTGACAACGATATAGTCAACTTCGCGATCAACAATGAGTTACGCGAATGTAACGATACATCTAACTGTAGAGGAAATTGAATGTTTAAAGAAAGTTCTATACGAATATAGAGACATTCAGTACAAGGAAGTCGAAAATTTGACCTTCACCAGTACTATTAAACATGTCATCCAGACTCAGCATGAGGATCCAGTATACCGTAAACCCTATAAGTACCCCCAAAGTGTTGACCAAGAAGTCAACAAACAAATCAAAGAAATGATAGAGCAAGGGATCGTTCGCAAATCGAAGTCCCCTTATTGTTCTCCTATTTGGGTGGTCCCCAAGAAGGCAGACGCCTCTGGGAAACAAAAATTTAGGTTGGTAGTTGATTACAGGAATCTAAACGAGATAACTGTTAATGACAAATTCCCCATTTCTCGAATGGATGAGATATTGGATAAATTGGGTAGATGCCAAAATTTTACCACCATTGATCTAGCTAAGGGTTTTCACCAAATCCAGATGGACGAAAATTCTATTGCAAAAACAGCTTTTTCAACTAAGAATGGGCATTACGAATATACACGTATGCCTTTTGGCCTAAAGAATGCTCCAGCTACATTTCAGAGATGTATGAATAATCTTTTGGAAAATTTGATTTACAAAGATTGTTTAGTCTATTTGGACGATATTATTGTCTACTCCACTTCGTTGGAGGAACATATTTTATCTCTAAAGAAAGTCTTTGACAAACTGAGAGACGCCAACTTGAAGTTGCAGCTAGACAAATGTGAATTCATTAAAAAAGAAACTGAATTCCTGGGACATATTGTCACAACAAATGGCATTAAACCAAACCCAAACAAAACCAATGCAATCACAAATTTTCAGTTACCTAAAACACCTAAACAGATAAAATCGTTTTTGGGATTATGTGGGTTCTATCGCAAGTTTATTCCTAACTTTGCCAAGATAGTTAAACCCATGACCCTCAAACTAAAGAATGATGCTGTAATAGATAATATTACATCGAATCATTTGAAAGACTAAAGGTTTTGATAACTTCAGATCCGATATTAATCTACCCCGATTTTTCGAAGCCTTTTTCTCTAACAACTGACGCGAGTAATGTAGCTATTGGTGCAGTGCCCTCACAGAATCATAAGCCCGTTTGTTATGCCAGCAGAACGCTGAAGGAACACGAAATCAACTATGCTACCATTGAAAAAGAATTGTTAGCTATAGTTTGGGCGACAAAATATTTCAGGTCATACTTATTCGGCAGGCCATTTGAAATAATGAGTGATCATAAGCCATTGGTAGGCTGAATAATATCAAAGAGCCGAACATGAAATTACAAAGGTGGAAAATCAAACTTAATGAATTCGATTATAAAATAAAATATCTTCCAGGCAAAGAAAACTATGTCGCGGACATAGAGCACAAAATATAGAAAAAGTCATGGTTGGCGAAGTCGCAAACAGCGCAGACGCAACTATACATAGTGCTAATGAAGATAATTTAAATTATATATCCATAACGGAGAGACCAATTAATTTCTTCTCTAGACAAATAGAGATAGAAAATGGCGACAGTGACACAACAAGTGTAAGTCACTACTTTCAAAAACTTAAGATTAAAATAATCTATAAAGAAATGACACTTGAACTCGCCAAAACCCTCATTAAGGAATATGTGTGCACCAAGAAAAGCGCAATTTACTTCCCTAATGATGAGGATTTTCTGATCTTCCAGAGGGCATTTACCGAAATCATAAGCCCTAACAATTTCACAAAACTATTGAGATGCACCACGGAATTTAAGGATTTAATCCTAAAGAGACATAAGGAAGTTTTACACCCAGGTATAGAAAAAACCATTAATTGGTTTAAAGAAAAATACTATTACCCAGATAGTCAAAAGCTAATTCAAAATATTATTAATGAATGTGAAATCTGTAATCTGGCAAAAACAGAACATAGAGACACATTTGAAACAACGCCAGAAATATTTAACACAAGGGAAAAATAAGTGATAGATTTTTATCTCACGGGTAACCAGATCTTCTTATCTTGTATTGATATTTATTAAAAATTTGCCTCCCTAGTTGAAGTAAAAAGTAGAGATTGGCTAGAAGCGAAAAGAGCCATTACTAAAATATTCAATGATATGGGAAAGCCACAAGAAATTAAAGCAGACAAAGATTCAGCTTTTATGTGCATAGCTTTGCAAAATTGGTTAAGATCCGAAGGCGTACTAATTTCTGTAACAACCAGCAAAAATAGTGTATCTGATATAGAAAGATTTCACAAGACCGTAAACGAAAAGCTAAGAATCATCGGTAATGAACAAAATATCGAAGATAGGTTTACAAGGTTCGAAACAATCTTATACGTCTATAATCATAAAACTAAACATAATAGTACAAAACGATCTCCGGCAGACATTTTTCTATATGCAAGCAGCCCAGACTTTAACGTACAACAAAACAAAATTGATAACATCGAATATCTTAATAAGAATAGGCATAATTTTGAAGTTGATATAAAATATAGACAGGCTCCATCGTGAAGAGTAAAATCACCAATCCATTTAAAAAGGAAGGAAAATCGTTCATTATAAATCAAAATTCAAGAAACAAAAAAAGATTAATAAGAGCAAATACGATAATTCCAGACCAGCCAGAGAAGCGCAAAGTACGCAATATATTTCTAATAATGCTTAGTTGCATGTTATCACTTATCACTATGGTCAACATCGAAGTGAACCCAATAAGTGCGAAAAATGGATACCTTATATTCCAAACCGGAACAATGGAAATTCCAACCAGCTACGAATACCACTGTTTGAGTATAAACATAACAAAGACAATGCTTATGTTCGAAAATCTAGTAACTGAAATAAATGGATTAAGAATTATTAACAGAAGCAAAAGAGGTCTCTTGAACGTAGTAGGGAAGGCATATAAATACTTATTTGGTACATTAGATGAAGACGACAGGGAGGAGTTAGAGGAAAAAAATTAATAACATGTCAGAAGACTCCGTTAATACCCATGATCTAAACATGGTTATCGACATAATTAACAGCCGGTATAGACATAATTAATAGGCTCAAGGTGGAAAAAGAAGAGAACCAACAAATTGCGATACTGATATTCAACCTACAGCAGTTTACAGAATACATAGAATTAACATACAATTAACCAGATTAGGGATCTTTAACCCAAAATTACTAAAACATGATTATTTGAAACACATAAATTCGGAGAAAATGCTAAAGATAAAAACATCAACTTGGCTCAAGACAGATACGAACGAAATTTTGATTATATCCCACGTTCCTAGCGAGGTCACTAAAGTTCCGATATTTCAAATAGTTCCATACCCAGATGAACATAACTATATTCTAACCGAGCAAGTATTCGATAAATTTGATGTATTCAATAACCAAGTATTTCATAAAGATACTGATAAATTAATATTCGACAAATGTATTGTTGGACTTATTAAACAAGAGCAAACTCAATGCAAATACATTAAAACCCAAAGAAATTTCCAAATAAATTATATAGAACCAAATATACTTTTAACATGGAATATTCCTGAAACAGTTGTCAACCAAGATTGTACAAACAACAAAATATTAATATCAGGAAACAACATCATTAAAATTAAAAATTGTACCATGCAAATAGATGAATTCCTAATTTCTAATAATGTAGCAGATTTTACACAAACGATTTATATAACCAACAATGTTACACGCTTAGAACCAATAAATCACTTAGAAAGAAATGATAAAATTGCATGTAAAACACTACAACTTTTTCCAAATTATATGCATTACAACTTTTGTCATCATGATAATTAGTTTGACTCTGTATTTAGCATATAAGTTTAAAAATATACCTAAGAAAATTATTGTCAAATATTGTAAACAAAAAGAAGAACATCCGCACCTTGAAACTAATGTCAAGGAAAATATTCAACCAGAAAACAATGTTATGATATATCCAAATTTAACGACCTGAGGACAGGCCAAATTCAATGATTGGGGGAGTGACATATCCATAAGTCCCTAAGACTTAAGCACATGCCTACACACTAATACATATACAACATGTACACCCAAACACACCCACACACCCAACACAACTCTGGATGTACCCAACAGATACCAGATACCTGATAAGTCACCCACTGGTAGACTAAACATCCGTTGTCTAATTTAAACAATCTATGCTTAAGCCCTCGCATCATCGTTGCGTTCCCACGTTCAAAGCTCGGACTCGCAATCCCGAAAAACAGAAGTATTAGATTTCAATAAACAAAATTATAAGAATCTAAGAGCACTTATATCCAAGAGCGAATGCACTTGAATCCAAGAGAAATGCAAAGACTATTAAAGTCAGCAACTCCAAAGCTTTCTCTCTTCATTTGATCAGAACCCTAAAGTCTGAAGTCCATATTAGAAAAGCTCGAAACCGAGGCTTGAACGTCAATCAAATCAGAGTAATTATCAGAGTTCAGTTTGAGACCTAATTATAATCGGTCGGTGTTCTTCTCAAGTAAAAATATTGTAATCATTCAGTAAAATAAAAATATATTTTTTTTACATATGAGTATTGCGATTATTTAATTATATACATATAATATCATATGTATTGTAGAATTATTAGAATTATATCAATCAGTTTTAAATACAATTACATTGTTGCAGTGTTAAGCAAACAGTGAAAGTGTATCATAATCATTACATTGTAGAAGAATACATAAGAGCTTTGGCTGCTATATCGCAGCGCTTAGCACCCGTTGACTAAGAAAAGCTTAAGGGATATTCAATAAAGAACGTTCTTCGGGGACTGACGTCCCCGCAAAACGAAACTCTAGGTGTCTTTATTCAAGAGCAAAGGATAAACTCTTCATGGCGACCGTGACAAAGTGTCATTCAAAGAGACTTTTCAAACTATAAAAAGATCAATCGAAAATTAAGAAGAACAGCAACAACAAACCGCGTGTCTTTCGTTTTGCTTCTCCCACCACGTGCGACGCTCTCTCTCTCGTCTTAAGTTCAGTTCTTAAAGCTGCTTTCGGAGAAAAATTCTGAGTGACACAGCTGACACAGAACAGCAACAGCACCCAAGAGCGCAATTTTTTTTTATATACTTTGCACAACGTGGCATAATTTTTTTTTTTAATTGCACTCCGATGCATATTTTTTCATTTAATTATAAGAACAATGTACGATTGAGCGGAAACCTATTCGTCCAATGAAAAGTTTGGGCCACAAGGCCAGATGAAAACCTAGGTAGGACGACTTGTATGTCGACAATAGGAAATAGGATCTACAAAGTAGATGTTTTAGATAAAAAAAAAATTTTTTTTAATTCAAAATTTTTATACATAATAAAATAAATGTGTTTTGAGTATGAAAAATAAATAAATATATCAACAAAAAAAAAACAAAATATTTTGAAAAATATTAAAAGTTTAAATATATATGAATATGAATAAATAAATATGAAAGAAACAAAGAAAAATCTTTTGAAAGTAAATTAGTTAAAAACGAAAATACGGAGGGAACATATACAACAGAGCAACCAGCAGAGAAATTTAGACAGGTTTTATAAATTGACCCTCTTTTCATAATAATATACATACAGATCTTACAGAGATTTCATACGCTTAGTAGCTTATATGGATTTGAGGTCGGATATATTAATACATTCGAGTTAGATTTTAGCCCCCTTATTCAGATCTGTTCAAAAAGCAAAGAGCAGAGGTTTTGTTGACTTTACCTTATGTAAAAGTCAAAGAATGTATCGAACTAGATGACTACTTTGTCGGTGAACTAACAATTTACAAAGTTGTACTACACAGATAAGTCTATATGGACTAGCAAAGTATAAAAAATCAGCTAGAACATATAAAAATAGCCTTTGATAAATCCTAAAGTGCGTAAGCCAAAAAAGAGAAATACAACAAAGTACTCTCAATAGGAAGGCACAAATATTGGTAGAATGCTTTAATACTAAATTAATTATAATACTAATTAATTACTAAATATAAATTAAGGTAGATTAACTAGAATACATTTAACGCAAGCGTTAAAATTTTTAGACAAGTTTAGAGAAAACTTGTTACTAGTAAGGAAAAGACATAATTTAAATCTAAATGTCCCTACAATATTCAACACATCAGTTGAAATTGAAACAGGTGACAATACAGAACTATCGGTAGACTCCTATCAAGATAATAAAGAAGAGGACTTTGAACAGGAAATTAAAGAAGAAGACCTACACGATCTTACAATATCGGCAACAATTAAATTGCCAGAAATAGGAGAAGAAAGTTTAGAGCCTACAAACACAGACTTAGAAGACAGTATGACTGACTCAGTCGCAACTTCAAGGGAATACGTGCGACAAATTTCGTCCACGATACCCGAGTTCGATGGCAAGAAAATCAACTTAAACAGATTTTTGACAGCTCTCCGATTAACAAATCTCACGAAAGGAGATCGGGAGATGTTAGCCGTTGAAGTCATTAAGACAAAAATAATTGGCCCTTTGTCATACAAAGTTGAAAATGACAGGACCATTATTTAAATCATAAGTGTACTAAATGCATCAGTTAAAGGCGAATTGCCTGATATCATTAAAGGAAAATTGCTAAATACACAACAACGTAGTAAAACTGCAGTGCAGTATACCACAGAAATTGAAAATCTACGTAGTTCGCTTGAGGCAGCCTACATAGATGACGGACTAGACACAAACAACGCAGATAAGTTCGCGACGAAAGAAGCGATCACTGCGATAATAAAGAATTGCGAGCATGACAAGACAATTCTAGAAGCAGGTAACTTCAGCTGTGAATGCATGAAGTGTCACCATTCTTTGAAATGAATTGGGGGCTATCTTTAACCCAATCGCGTGTAGCGGTATGAGCCTGTTGAAGTTGAGAATGATCTTATATATCGTGACCTTTCGTCTAACTCGATTTGGTGAAAACCTGACATAAGGTCTAGGCACGTATTCCCTTGAAGTTCCCTCAGTCATACTGTCTTCTAAGTCTGTGTTTGTAGGCTCTAAACTTTCTTCTCCTATTTCTGGCAATTTAATTGTTGCCGATATTGTAAGATCGTGTAGGTCTTCTTCTTTAATTTCCTGTTCAGAGTCCTCTTCTTTATTATCTTGATAGGAGTCTACCGATAGTTCTGTATTGTCACCTGTTTCAATTTCAACTGATGTGTTGAATATTGTAGGGACATTTAGATTTTAATTATGCCTTTTCCTTACTAGTAACAAGTTTTCTCTAAACTTGTCTAAAAATTTTAACGCTTGCGTTAAATGTATTCTAGTTAATCTACCTTAATTTATATTAAGTAATTAATTAGTATTATAATTAATTTAGTATTAAAGCATTCTACCAATATTTGTGCCTTCCTATTGAGAGTACTTTGTTGTATTTCTCTTTTTTGGCTTACGCATTTATAAGATTTATCAAAGGCTACTTTTATATGCTCTAGCTAATTTTTTATACTTTGCCAGTCCATATAGACTTATCTGTGTAGTAGAACTTTGTAAATTGTTAGTTCACCGACAAAGTAGTCATCTAGTTCGATACATTCTTTGACTTTTACATAAGGTAAAGTCAACAAAACCTCTGCTCTTTGCTTTTTGAACAGATCTGAATAAGGGGGCTAAAATCTAACTCGAATGTATTAATATATCCGACCTCAAATCCATATAAGCTACTAAGCGTGTGAAATCTCTGTAAGATCTGTATGTATATTATTATGAAAAGAGTGTCGATTTTAAAACCTGTCTAAATTTCTCTGCTGCTTGCTCTGTATATGGTCCCTCCGTATTTTCGTTTTTATTTAATTTACTTTCAACAGATTTTTCTTTGTTTCCTTGTCTTTTATATTTATTTATTCATATGTATATATTTCAACTTTTAATATTTTTCAAAATATTTTGTATTTTTTTTTTTTGATATATTTATTTATTTTCATACTCAAAACACATTTATTTTATTATGTAGAAAAATTTTGAATTCAAAAAATTTTTTTTTTTTAATCCCTATATCTGTCTAATACATCTACTTTGTAGATCCTATTTCCTATAGTCGACTTACAAGTCGTCCTACCTAGGTTTTCGTCTGGCCTTTTTTTATAATTAAATGAAAAAATAGGCATCGCAGTGCAATTAAAAAAAAATTATGCAACGCAGTGCAAAGTATAAAAAAAAATTGCGCAGTCTGAGCTCCAGCAGGCTTTTGGGCTGAGGAGGTTGGATTTTATTAGTATTTAATATTGATTGTATTTGCTTCTCCGAGCGAGCGGGTGAGGTGGGGTTTTTGTTTTTGTTGTCACTTAGAAATTTTACATAATGGTCTAGCTCAGCGTGTAGCTTTTGAGCTTTGGACCATTCGGGCGCTGGAGTTTTTGCATATAATAGCCACCTTAGGTGCGCTATTTCTTTCTTTGCTTTGTTACGTACTCCGCCCCTGTGTTTACCCATCACACTCACACTCTACTCACTCAGAATTTTCCTGCAAAGCTGCTGGTTGTTGTTGTTTGTATATTTATTTAATTATTTTGTAGCCACTGCTGATGTTGTTTTGTTTCTGCTGCTGCTGATGTTGTAGTTAATGCATGTTATTGTTGATGTCCATTGTTTTAAATAAACGAAAGCAGCTACAACAACTTAAGACGCGAGAGAGCGGCGCCTGTGGTGGAATCACGTGGTGGGCGGACCGCAACGAAAGAGCGGGAGAAGCGAAACGAAAGACACGTGGTTTCAATTTGTTAGCAGTGATAATCGCGATAGTAGTGCTACTTTGTTTTTTCATTGAAATTGCTGTTATTGTAAATGTTACTGCTGCTGCTACTGTTGTTTGATTTAACACTTTTTCACTTTGTCGTTTTATTTGCATAGTTTATTAGTTTATAGTTTAAAAGTTAGACTAAGATTAAACTTTGTCATCATGTTTGTTTTTGCTGTTCCTCTTAATTTTCGATTGTTATTTTCTTAGTTTGAAAAGTCAAACTAGCGCTGCCAAGCTCAGCGACATAGCAGCCAAAGCTCTTATGTATTCTTCTACAATGTAATAGTACGCGGTACATACATTGAGAGAGTTATTTGTGTGCGCGCAGTATGTACATGGCTATCGTGAGAACGCTGACCATGCATTTAGGCAGTGTGGCTCATAAGTGGGTGATTATGTTACACTTCCACTTGAACGTCGCTGTTTGCATAAACACAGCAACAATGTAATTGTACTTATATCTGATTGATATAATTCTATGTATATTATATATAAATTATATGTGCGCACACTACATCTCCCTCCTTTTATTTACTTAAATATATATTATTTTTATTATATTTTTTATTTGTAATCTTATATATTTATTGATTTTTTGAAAATTAAAGAAAATATTGAGAATTGAAAAATATTGATATTAAAAATTTCTAAAATAAGTTAAATGTGTTTGATTTATATGTAATTAAAAATGTTTCTTTTTTTTTTTTTTAATAATTAAATAATTATTTTATGGGTGGCCAACCCTATGAAATATATTAGGAATTGAAAATTTTTAACCTATCTTTATGAACTATCTGTTTTTTAATTTTTTTCTACAATTGTAATAAAGTTATTAAGTCCTACTTCTGAAACTAAATATGGTCCTAAATAGTTATTATCTAGCTTATGTCCTCCTGTTTCATTTCTTCATAAAACTTTATCTCCTATTTTTAATTCAATATTTGTCGTATTTCTATCATATCTTATTTTTCTATCTGCCTTTGCTTTTTCAAGCATTTGCCTAGCTCTTTTGTAAGCTATCTCTAGTCTTATCTTAACTTCTTTCGAATAGTCATCCATGTTATAAATGGGATCTATTCTGTCTATCTTATTAAAGTCTGTGAACTGTCTTGGTAATCTGCCAAATACTAGTTCATATGGACAATATTCGTAAACTACTGATGGTGTTGTGTTAAAACAATAGGTGAAATATTGTATCCATACATCCCAATCAGTTTTGTCAACAGAAATGTATGAGCGAACATACTCGTTAAATTTTCTGTGACTTCGTTCTATTGTTGCTAAAGTATGGTGATGGTGTGCTGTTGAAATAATGTTTTTTATATTTATATATTTGCACACGTCGTCTATAATTTGATTTTTATATTCCGTTCCCATGTCCGTGATGATTGTATTCATTGAACCGTACTTAAGAATAAAATTTTCAAATATAGCCTTAACAACTGATCTTGCGCTTTTGTTTGGTATGGGTACCGTTACCAAATATTTTGTTAAATCACAAATGTAGTGACAGCGTACTCATTTCCATCTTCTGATCTGACCAATGGTATCTATCAGAACTATATCAAATAATGTTGCTGGCGTTTCTGTTATCGTCATTGGCATTTCGTATGTTTCAACGTTTTAGCCTTTGTCATTTGTGGCCAATAATAAAAGTTTTTTATTTTCCTCAGGGTACTAGAAATTCCTGAGTGGCCTCCTTCTGACGGATCGTCATTTTATTTAGACAGAATTGCTTTTATTTGAACCTCATCATTTTTATCTATCTTAGTCACCTTATTTATTAGCGCTACTTTTAAATATTTTAATATTTTGTTGCCCTTTTCTTTAAAGTTTCTTATGGTGACAAACTCGAAGATTTGTTCACTTGGTGACAATTGCGTTTGAATGATCTTATTCATTCTTGCTTCTTGGTTAAGCCTTTGAAAAAACTGACCTAATTGATCTGATTGATCTGACGATAGTCAACTACTAATCGCCATCTCTTATTCGCCGAATTAGGCAGTGATTTCTTGGGTACCAAGAGAAGTTATATATTATATATTATATAATATATATTATATTATATATATATATTATATTCTGATATAGACGGCTGTACTATCCGTCACTTATCAGCTTGTCAACTTGCCTTTGAATTTCTGGCTTTTGACTTTCGGGCATTCTATAATTTTTAATGTAGACTGGTGTTTTGTCATTCAATCTCAATTTTTGTCTATAAAAGTTATTAGCTGATATGGTTTCTGTTTCGAGACCAAAAATATCGCTATATTCAGTGCATAATTTTGTTAAATCGTTTTTAAATAACGATGAAAGTTTTAATACTTCTGAAGTTCTTTGTGCACCATTTTCTGTATTTGCATTGTAAACATCATAATCGTCTAACGATTCGCATTTTATAATTGCGCTGTTTACAATAGCGTCTTTTTCTGTTGTATTTATAATGCAAATCAACACGTTCTGAGTGTTTACTAGTGCACTTGCTAATATTATGCCAGGTTGCAATTCCTGTAATTCCAGTAGACGTAAGGTGAATCTTTTGACTTACCTCTGATCTAGATGGGAAAACCATTTCGTTATCAAGTGAATGTATTAATGGAATGTTTATATTCCTGAAATTATCGGGCCTCAAGGTGAACCAATCTTCTTCGTCGTGGAATTCTAAAATACAACTGTATTTTTTAATGAAGTCCAAACCAAGAGTTACCATTGAATTGGTACTCATATTTTTTAACTTCATAAAAATACTTAAATTGAGATTGATTGCATACAGCCCTACTGTTGGCTGTTGCTCAAGGTGGCCTCTGCTGGTTTTCCACCTGTATGTTTCTGACGGTATTATTGTTTCTATTATTGTAGTTTTGGTTTTGGTTAACCCCATTGGTTGTTGTTGTTCTGGTTACCGCCGCAGCCTCTATTTCCTCCGCGATAACCACCTCGGCCTCTATAATTGTTATTATAGTTACCGCGGCCATCACCTCTATTTTGGTAATTTCCACGATGACTATTTCCTCGAGAATGTCCTCTATTGTGTGTGTATTTCTCTATTACACTACTCATAGTGCTGAAGTTACCTGCTTCTAGAATTGTCTTGTCATGCTCGCAATTCTTTATTATCGCAGTGATCGCTTCTTTCGTCGCGAACTTATCTGCATTGTTTGTGTCTAGTCCGTCATCTATGTAGGCTGCCTCAAGCGAACTACGTAGATTTTCAATTTCTGTGGTATACTGCACTGCAGTTTTACCACGTTGTGTATTTAGCAATTTTGCATTAATGACATCAGGCGATTAGTCTTTAACTGATGCCTTTAATACACTTATGATTCCAATAATGGTCCTTTCATTTTCAACTGTGTATGACAAAGGGCCAATTATTTTTGTCTTAATGACTTCAACCGCTAACATCTCCTGATCTCCTTTCGTGAGATCTCTTAATCGGAGAGCTGTCAAAAATCTGTTTAAGTTGAATTTCTTGCCATCGAACTCGGGTATCGTGGACGAAATTTGTCGCACGTATTCCCTTGAAGTTGCAACTGAGTCAGTCATACTGTCTTCTAAGTCTGTGTTTGTAGGCTCTAAACTTTCTTCTCCTATTTCTGGCAATTTAATTGTTGCCGATATTGTAAGATCGTGTAGGTCTTCTTCTTTAATTTCCTGTTCAAAGTCCTCTTCTTTATTATCTTGATAGGAGTCTACCGATAGTTCTGTATTGTCACCTGTTTCAATTTCAACTGATGTGTTGAATATTGTAGGGACATTTAGATTTAAATTATGTCTTTTCCTTACTAGTAACAAGTTTTCTCTAAACTTGTCTAAAAATTTTAACGCTTGCGTTAAATGTATTCCAGTTAATCTACCTTAATTTATATTTAGTAATTAATTAGTATTATAATTAATTTAGTATTAAAGCATTCTACCAATATTTGTGCCTTCCTATTGAGAGTACTTTGTTGTATTTCTCTTTTTTGGCTTACGCACTTATAGGATTTATCAAAGGCTATTTTTATATGTTCTAGCTGATTTTTTATACTTTGCTAGTCCATATAGTAGTACTAGTCCATGTGTAGTACAACTTTGTAAATTGTTAGTTCACCGACAAAGTAGTCATCTAGTTCGATACATTCTTTGACTTTTACATAAGGTAAAGTCAACAAAACCTCTGCTCTTTGCTTTTTGAACAGATCTGAATAAGGGGGCTAAAATCTAACTCGAATGTATTAATATATCCGACCTCAAATCCATATAAGCTACTAAGCGTATGAAATCTCTGTAAGATCTGTATGTATATTATTATGAAAAGAGGGTCAATTTATAAAACCTGTCTAAATTTCTCTGCTGGTTGCTCTGTTGTATATGTTCCCTCCGTATTTTCGTTTTTAACTAATTTACTTTCAAAAGATTTTTCTTTGTTTCTTTCATATTTATTTATTCATATTCATATATATTTAAACTTTTAATATTTTTCAAAATATTTTCTGTTTTTTTTTTGTTGATATATTTATTTATTTTTCATACTCAAAACACATTTATTATATTATGTATAAAAATTTTGAATTAAATAAAAATTTTTTATTTATCTAAAACATCTACTTTGTAGATCCTATTTCCTATTGTCGACATACAAGTCGTCCTACCTAGGTTTTCGTCTGGCCTTGTGGCCCAAACTTTTCATTGGACGAATAGGTTTCCGCTCAATCGTACATTGTTCTTATAATTAAATGAAAAAATATGCATCGGAGTGCAATTAAAAAAAAAAATTATGCCACGTTGTGCAAAGTATATAAAAAAAAATTGCGCTCTTGGGTGCTGCTGTTGCTGTTCTGTGTCAGCTGTGTCACTCAGAATTTTTCTCCGAAAGCAGCTTTAAGAACTGAACTTAAGACGAGAGAGAGAGCGTCGCACGTGGTGGGAGAAGCAAAACGAAAGACACGCGGTTTGTTGTTGCTGTTCTTCTTAATTTTCGATTGATCTTTTTATAGTTTGAAAAGTCTCTTTGAATGACACTTTGTCACGGTCGCCATGAAGAGTTTATCCTTTGCTCTTGAATAAAGACACCTAGAGTTTCGTTTTGCGGGGACGTCAGTCCCCGAAGAACGTTCTTTATTGAATATCCCTTAAGCTTTTCTTAGTCAACGGGTGCTAAGCGCTGCGATATAGCAGCCAAAGCTCTTATGTATTCTTCTACAATGTAATGATTATGATACACTTTCACTGTTTGCTTAACACTGCAACAATGTAATTGTATTTAAAACTGATTGATATAATTCTAATAATTCTACAATACATATGATATTATATGTATATCATTAAATAATCGCAGTACTCATATGTAAAAAAAAAATATAATTTTATTTTACTGAATGATTACAATATTTTTACTTAAGAAGAACACCGACCGATTATAATTAGGTCTCAGGATTATGGTGCTGAAGCTTATATAGCCTTCATTCATGGTGGCAGTAAAATGTTTATTGTGTTTGAATGTGTTTATGTAAGTGGAGCCGTACCTGTTGGTTTGTCCCATTATAAGGACACTAGCTTCTTAAATGGACAAATTGCGTCTAGCAATAATGAGATTGAGCAATAACAGGTCTGTGATGCCCTTAGATGTCCTGGGCTGCACGCGCGCTACAATGAAAGTATCAACGTGTATTTCCTAGACCGAGAGGTCCGGGTAAACCGCTGAACCACTTTCATGCTTGGGATTGTGAACTGAAACTGTTCACATGAACTTGGAATTCCCAGTAAGTGTGAGTCATTAACTCGCATTGATTACGTCCCTGCCCTTTGTACACACCGCCCGTCGCTACTACCGATTGAATTATTTAGTGAGGTCTCCGGACGTGATCACTGTGACGCCTTGCGTGTTACGGTTGTTTCGCAAAAGTTGACCGAACTTGATTATTTAGAGGAAGTAAAAGTCGTAACAAGGTTTCCGTAGGTGAACCTGCGGAAGGATCATTATTGTATAATATCCGTACCGTTAATAAACATTTGTTATAATACAAATAAATTTTCAATTTACCAAATTACCAAATTACCAAATTACCAAATTACCAAATTACCAAATTACCAAATTACCAAATTACCAAATTACCAAATTTAGAAATTTACCAAATTACCAAATTATTAAATTATCAAATTACATATAAGCGCATGATATGATTATAGAAGAAAACGATTCAATTGAATCAAAAAGAAAATATATATAAAATTAAATAATCGCAATACTCATATGTAAAAAAAATATATTTTTATTTTACTGAATGATTACAATATTTTTACTTGAGAAGAACACCGACCGATTATAATTAGGTCTCAAACTGAACTCTGATAATTACTCTGATTTGATTGACGTTCAAGCCTCGGTTTCGAGCTTTTCTAATATGGACTTCAGACTTTAGGGTTCTGATCAAATGAAGAGAGAAAGCTTTGGAGTTGCTGACTTTAATAGTCTTTGCATTTCTCTTGGATTCAAGTGCATTCGCTCTTGGTTAAACAAAAATTGTACATGTGTGGATACAATAATTATGTATGTTGGAAACAAAATGATATTTTAGAATGAAATATGTATAATATAAATACAAAATTATAGAAATATATATATTATAATAATTTATTATTATATGAACTTGTTAATAATGGTGAAACAAGTATAAAATAAGAATGGAATATACGAATACGAATGCTATGTAAAAATGGCCGTAATCGAATTAATAGAGATTTAAAATTTTACCCAAAGGCAAAATATTGAAGTATTTTTCAATATGATAAAATAAATGGAATTATATAAAATGGAAATCTATAATATTTATATTGCTTATTTCAATTCAAAAAATATGAATGAAATATGAAGAAAGAAACATTATTCTGGTTGATCCTGCCAGTAGTTATATGCTTGTCTCAAAGATTAAGCCATGCATGTCTAAGTACACACGAATTAAAAGTGAAACCGCAAAAGGCTCATTATATCAGTTATGGTTCCTTAGATCGTTAACAGTTACTTGGATAACTGTGGTAATTCTAGAGCTAATACATGCAATTAAAACATGAACCTTATGGGACATGTGCTTTTATTAGGCTAAAACCAAGCGATCGCAAGATCGTTATATTGGTTGAACTCTAGATAACATGCAGATCGTATGGTCTTGTACCGACGACAGATCTTTCAAATGTCTGCCCTATCAACTTTTGATGGTAGTATCTAGGACTACCATGGTTGCAACGGGTAACGGGGAATCAGGGTTCGATTCCGGAGAGGGAGCCTGAGAAACGGCTACCACATCTAAGGAAGGCAGCAGGCGCGTAAATTACCCACTCCCAGCTCGGGGAGGTAGTGACGAAAAATAACAATACAGGACTCATATCCGAGGCCCTGTAATTGGAATGAGTACACTTTAAATCCTTTAACAAGGACCAATTGGAGGGCAAGTCTGGTGCCAGCAGCCGCGGTAATTCCAGCTCCAATAGCGTATATTAAAGTTGTTGCGGTTAAAACGTTCGTAGTTGAACTTGTGCTTCATACGGGTAGTACAACTTACAATTGTGGTTAGTACTATACCTTTATGTATGTAAGCGTATTACCGGTGGAGTTCTTATATGTGATTAAATACTTGTATTTTTTCATATGTTCCTCCTATTTAAAAACCTGCATTAGTGCTCTTAAACGAGTGTTATTGTGGGCCGGTACTATTACTTTGAACAAATTAGAGTGCTTAAAGCAGGCTTCAAATGCCTGAATATTCTGTGCATGGGATAATGAAATAAGACCTCTGTTCTGCTTTCATTGGTTTTCAGATCAAGAGGTAATGATTAATAGAAGCAGTTTGGGGGCATTAGTATTACGACGCGAGAGGTGAAATTCTTGGACCGTCGTAAGACTAACTTAAGCGAAAGCATTTGCCAAAGATGTTTTCATTAATCAAGAACGAAAGTTAGAGGTTCGAAGGCGATCAGATACCGTCCTAGTTCTAACCATAAACGATGCCAGCTAGCAATTGGGTGTAGCTACTTTTATGGCTCTCTCAGTCGCTTCCCGTGAAAACCAAAGCTTTTGGGCTCCGGGGGAAGTATGGTTGCAAGGCTGAAACTTAAAGGAATTGACGGAAGGGCACCACCAGGAGTGGAGCCTGCGGCTTAATTTGACTCAACACGGGAAAACTTACAAGGTCCGAACATAAGTGTGTAAGACAGATTGATAGCTCTTTCTCGAATCTATGGGTGGTGGTGCATGGCCGTTCTTAGTTCGTGGAGTGATTTGTCTGGTTAATTCCGATAACGAACGAGACTCAAATATATTAAATAGATATCTTCAGGATTATGGTGCTGAAGCTTATATAGCATTCATTCATGGTGGCAGTAAAATGTTTATTGTGTTTGAATGTGTTTATGTAAGTGGAGCCGTACCTGTTGGTTTGGAATATAAGGTATCCATTTTTCGCACTTATTGGGTTTACTTCGATGTTGCTGCATTTGACCATAGTGATAAGTGATAACATGCAACTAAGCATTATTAGAAATATATTGCGTACTTTGCGCTTCTCTGGCTGGTCTGGAATTATCGTATTTGCTCTTATTAATCTTTTTTTGTTTCTTGAATTTTGATTTATAATGAACGATTTTCCTGCCGCGGTTTGTTTCCTCAAAATGTTTACTGTCTACTTGTTCAATTCTTCCTGTCTTTTTAAATGGATTGGTGATTTTACTCTTCACGATGGAGCCTGTCTATATTTTATATCAACTTCAAAATTATGCCTATTCTTATTAAGATATTCGATCTTATCAATTTTGTTTTGTTGTACGTTAAAGTCTGGGCTGCCTGCATATAGAAAAATGTCTGCCGGAGATCGTTTTGTACTATTATGTTTAGTTTTATGATTATAGACGTATAAGATTGTTTCGAACCTTGTAAACCTATCTTCGATATTTTGTTCATTACCGATGATTCTTAGCTTTTCGTTTACGGTCTTGTGAAATCTTTCTATATCAGATACACTATTTTTGCTGGTTGTTACAGAAATTAGTACGCCTTCGGATCTTAACAGGTACGGCCTGTTGGTTTGTCCCATTATAAGGACACTAGCTTCTTAAATGGACAAATTGCGTCTAGCAATAATGAGATTGAGCAATAACAGGTCTGTGATGCCCTTAGATGTCCTGGGCTGCACGCGCGCTACAATGAAAGTATCAACGTGTATTTCCTAGACCGAGAGGTCCGGGTAAACCGCTAAACCACTTTCATGCTTGGGATTGTGAACTGAAACTGTTCACATGAACTTGGAATTCCCAGTAAGTGTGAGTCATTAACTCGCATTGATTACGTCCCTGCCCTTTGTACACACCGCCCGTCGCTACTACCGATTGAATTATTTAGTGAGGTCTCCGGACGTGATCACTGTGACGCCTTGCGTGTTACGGTTGTTTCGCAAAAGTTGACCGAACTTGATTATTTAGAGGAAGTAAAAGTCGTAACAAGGTTTCCGTAGGTGAACCTGCGGAAGGATCATTATTGTATAATATCCGTACCGTTAATAAACATTTGTTATAATACAAATAAATTTTCAATTTACCAAATTACCAAATTACCAAATTACCAAATTACCAAATTACCAAATTACCAAATTACCAAATTACCAAATTTAGAAATTTACCAAATTACCAAATTATTAAATTATCAAATTACATATAAGCGCATGATATGATTATAGAAGAAAACGATTCAATTGAATCAAAAAGAAAATATATATAAAATTAAATAATCGCAATACTCATATGTAAAAAAAATATATTTTTATTTTACTGAATGATTACAATATTTTTACTTGAGAAGAACACCGACCGATTATAATTAGGTCTCAAACTGAACTCTGATAATTACTCTGATTTGATTGACGTTCAAGCCTCGGTTTCGAGCTTTTCTAATATGGACTTCAGACTTTAGGGTTCTGATCAAATGAAGAGAGAAAGCTTTGGAGTTGCTGACTTTAATAGTCTTTGCATTTCTCTTGGATTCAAGTGCATTCGCTCTTGGATACAAGTGCTCTTAGATTCTTATAATTTTGTTTATTGAAATCTAAGCTTTGAACGTGGGAACGCAACGATGATGCGAGGGCTTAAGCATAGATTGTTTAAATTAGACAACGGATGTTTAGTCTACCAGTGGGTGACTTATCAGGTATCTGGTATCTGTTGGGTACATCCAGAGTTGTGTTGGGTGTGTGGGTGTGTTTGGGTGTACATGTTGTATATGTATTAGTGTGTAGGCATGTGCTTAAGTCTTAGGGACTTATGGATATGTCACTCCCCCAATCATTGAATTTGGCCTGTCCTCAGGTCGTTAAATTTGGATATATCATAACATTGTTTTCTGGTTGAATATTTTCCTTGACATTAGTTTCAGGGTGCGGATGTTCTTCTTTTTGTTTACAATATTTGACAATCATTTTCTTAGGTATATTTTTAAACTTATATGCTAAATACAGAGTTAAACTAAACTAAACTCATGATGACAAAAGTTGTAATTAATTTAATTTGGAAAAAGTTTTAGTGTTTTAGATGCAATTTTATCATTTCTTTTGTTTCTAAGTGACCTATTGGTTCTAAGCGTGTAACATTGTTGGTGATATAAATAGTTTGTGTAAAATCTGCTACATTATTGGAAATTAGGAATTCATCTATTTGCATGGTATAATTTTTAATTTTAATGATGTTGTTTCCTGATATTAATATTTTGTTGTTTGGTTCTATATAATTTATTTGGAAATTTCTTTGGGTTTTAATGTATTTGCATTGAGTTTGCTCTTGTTTAATAAGTCCAACAATACATTTATCTAATATTAATTTATCTGTATCTTTATGAAATACTTGGTTATTGAATACATAAAACTTATCGAATACTTGCTCGGTTAGAATATAGTTATGTTCATCTGGGTATGGAACTATTTGAAATTTCGGAACTTTAGTGACCTCGGTAGGAACGTGGGATATAATCAAAATTTCGTTCGTATCTGTCTTGAGCCAAGTTGATGTTTTTATCTTTAGCATTTTCTCCGAATTTATGTGTTTCAAATAATCATGTTTTAGTAATTTTGGGTTAAAGATCCCTAATCTGGTTAATTGCATACCTAACTCGATGTCTTCTGTGTATTCTGTAAACTGCTGTAGGTTGAATATCAGTATCGCAATTTGTTGGTTCTGTTCTTTTTCCACCTTGAGCCTATTAGTTATGTCTATACCGCTGTTAATTATGTCGATAACCATGTTTAGATCATGGGTTTTAACGGAGTCTTCTGACATGTTATTAATTTTTTTCTCTAACTCCTCCCTGTCGTCTTCATCTAATGTACCAAATAAGTATTTATATGCCTTCCCTACTACGTTCAAGAGACCTCTTTTGCTTCTGTTAATAATTCTTAATCCATTTATTTCCCGTTTTAGTTTATCGACTAAATATTGTATCTGAGGTACATTGGGATAGCCATTTGCTTCAGTTACTAGATTTTCGAACATAAGCTTTGTCTTTGTTATGTTTATACTCAAATAGTGGTATTCGTAGCTGGTTGGAATTTCCATTGTTCCGGTTTGGAATACAATTCCATACTTACTTTGATGTTGCTGCATTTGACCATAGTGATAAGTGATAACATGCAACTAAGCATTATTAGAAATATATTGCGTACTTTGCGCTTCTCTGGCTGGTCTGGAATTATCGTATTTGCTCTTATTAATCTTTTTTTGTTTCTTGAATTTTGATTTATAATGAACGATTTTCCTGCCGCGGTTTGTTTCCTCAAAATGTTTACTGTCTACTTGTTCAATTCTTCCTGTCTTTTTAAATGGATTGGTGATTTTACTCTTCACGATGGAGCCTGTCTATATTTTATATCAACTTCAAAATTATGCCTATTCTTATTAAGATATTCGATCTTATCAATTTTGTTTTGTTGTACGTTAAAGTCTGGGCTGCCTGCATATAGAAAAATGTCTGCCGGAGATCGTTTTGTACTATTATGTTTAGTTTTATGATTATAGACGTATAAGATTGTTTCGAACCTTGTAAACCTATCTTCGATATTTTGTTCATTACCGATGATTCTTAGCTTTTCGTTTACGGTCTTGTGAAATCTTTCTATATCAGATACACTATTTTTGCTGGTTGTTACAGAAATTAGTACGCCTTCGGATCTTAACCAATTTTGCAAAGCTATGCACATAAAAGCTGGTTCTTTGTTTGCTTTAATTTCTTGTGGCTTTCCCTTATCATTGAATATTTTAGTAATGGCTCTTTTCGCTTCTAGCCAATCTCTACTTTTTACTTCAACTAGGGAGGCAAATTTTGAATAAATATCAATACAAGATAAGAAGATCTGGTTACCCGTGAGATAAAAATCTATAACGTATTTTTCCCTTGTGTTAAATATATCTGGCGTTGTTTCAAATGTCAATTTAATGTCTCTATGTTCTGTTTTTGCCAGATTACAGATTTCACATTCATTAATAATATTTTTCATTAGCTTTTGACTATCTGGGTAATAGTATTTTTCTTTAAACCAATTAATGGTTTTTTCTATACCTGGGTGTAAAACTTCCTTATGTCTCTTTAGGATTAAATCCTTAAATTCCGCATAAGTTAGTATATCAATTAGCTTCGTGGTACATCTCAATAGTTTTGTGAAATTGTTAGGGCTTATGATTTCGGTAAATGCCCTCTGGAATATCTGAAAATCCTCATCATTAGGGAAGTAAATTGCGCTTTTCTTGGTGCACACATATTCCTTAATGAGGGTTTTGGCGAGTTCAAGTGTCATTTCTTTATAGATTATTTTAATCTTAAGTTTTTGAAAGTAGTGACTTACACTTGTTGTGTCACTGTCGACTTTTTCTATCTCTATGTGTCTAGAGAAGAAATTGATTGGTCTCTCCGTTATGGATATATAATTTAAATTATCTTCATTAGCACTATGTATAGTTGCGTCTGCGCTGTTTGCGACTTCGCCAACCATGACTTCTTCTATTTTTGTGCGGGAAAGAGCATCCGCGACATAGTTTTCTTTGCCTGGAAGACATTTTATTTTATAATCGAATTCATTAAGTTTGATTTTCCACCTTTGTAATTTCATGTTCGCCTCTTTGATATTATTCAGCCATACCAATGGCTTATGATCACTCATTATTTCAAATGGCCTGCCGAATAAATATGACCTGAAATATTTTGTCGCCCAAACTATAGCTAACAATTCTTTTTCAATGGTAGCATAGTTGATTTCGTGTTCGTTCAGCGTTCTGCTGGCATAACAAACGGGCTTATGATTCTGTGAGAGCACTGCACCAATAGCTACATTACTCGCGTCAGTTGTTAGAGAAAAAGGCTTCGAAAAATCGGGGTAGATTAATATCGGATCTGAAGTTATCAAAACCTTTAGTCTTTCAAATGATTCGATGTAATATTATCTATTACAGCATCATTCTTTAGTTTGAGGGTCATGGGTTTAACTATCTTGGCAAAGTTAGGAATAAACTTGCGATAGAACCCACATAATCCCAAAAACGATTTTATCTGTTTAGGTGTTTTAGGTAACTGAAAATTTGTGATTGCATTGGTTTTGTTTGGGTTTGGTTTAATGCCATTTGTTGTGACAATATGTCCCAGGAATTCAGTTTCTTTTTTAATGAATTCACATTTGTCTAGCTGCAACTTCAAGTTGGCGTCTCTCAGTTTGTCAAAGACTTTCTTTAGAGATAAAATATGTTCCTCCAACGAAGTGGAGTAGACAATAATATCGTCCAAATAGACTAAACAATCTTTGTAAATCAAATTTTCCAAAAGATTATTCATACATCTCTGAAATGTAGCTGGAGCATTCTTTAGGCCAAAAGGCATACGTGTATATTCGTAATGCCCATTCTTAGTTGAAAAAGCTGTTTTTGCAATAGAATTTTCGTCCATCTGGATTTGGTGAAAACCCTTAGCTAGATCAATGGTGGTAAAATTTTGGCATCTACCCAATTTATCCAATATCTCATCCATTCGAGAAATGGGGAATTTGTCATTAACAGTTATCTCGTTTAGATTCCTGTAATCAACTACCAACCTAAATTTTTGTTTCCCAGAGGCGTCTGCCTTCTTGGGGACCACCCAAATAGGAGAACAATAAGGGGACTTCGATTTGCGAACGATCCCTTGCTCTATCATTTCTTTGATTTGTTTGTTGACTTCTTGGTCAACACTTTGGGGGTACTTATAGGGTTTACGGTATACTGGATCCTCATGCTGAGTCTGGATGACATGTTTAATAGTACTGGTGAAGGTCAAATTTTCGACTTCCTTGTACTGAATGTCTCTATATTCGTATAGAACTTTCTTTAAACATTCAATTTCCTCTACAGTTAGATGTATCGTTACATTCGCGTAACTCATTGTTGATCGCGAAGTTGACTATATCGTTGTCAACGGACATGGGATCGAGATGTGTTACATCATTGTCCACTGTGTCACTAACAACTTTTGAAGTGAGGCATTTTGGTAATGCGGTCTCCTTCTTCTGTTGTTGATGCTTTGGTTTAAGGCACTTAGGTGCGGTCTTAACCTTTTGCATCTTTGGATTGATTTCCTCCACTGCAGTGGAATCATCCTTTTGCTGTGGGTCGAGGCATTTAGATGCGGTCTCGCCCTTCTTTTCTCCATACACAAACTTAAAGGTTCTTGAACCTAAAGTTACAGTCTCGTTATCATAATCTATCTTAGCTTTCGTATCCTCTAGATACTTTCGACCTAACAGGAAATCATAATTGTCGGAAAATTTGTGGATATAGAATTTCTGAACAGACGGACATACTGAAGTGGGTTTCATTATTATGCTTTTCTTTAATTTTATTGCCCCTTTAATGGTATACACTGTTAGATCTTCTTCGTTTTCTTCTAAATTTTGAAAATTTTCCCTTATGATATTTGATGGATGAACCTGTGTCGATCATTCCCTTGTAAATTTTGTTATGATAACCTATTCTTACATGGGGACTGGTACGTCCTCCTGTGTCACTTGAGTGTCCGAGGCAGTTTGATGAAAATTTACATCCATTCTGCTTTGGCCACTTTCACTCTCTCGTTGTCTTTTTACCGGCATCTGACCGTTAGTATTATTTGAAGTTGAAGGTTGGAAATTAAGGGAATTGTTAAGAGGATTGTTTTGTTGGCCTTGTGTTAACTCCCTTCTAAACGTGTAATAATTTCCCCTTTGATTAACCGGTATGGGACGAGTGGAATACTGATTTTGATTTATTGTAGGTTGATTAGAATTTTGATGTTGCGTATTGTTATTCTGATTCGTTCCAGGATAAAAATTGCTGAGATTGTAATTTCTATTATTGTAATATCTTTGATTATTGCTTTGACTATGATTTCCCCTGTTCCTGCGTCTGTTCCCTTCTGATCTATTAGAACGCTGATTTTCTGGACTGGCGTCATAGAGGCCTAGCTCCATTGAAGCTTGTTTTAATTTATAAATAGTATCAATATCTTTGCGTGCCAATGACATATAAATTCTATCCGGCAATTTTCGATCTATTACAGATTTAACAGTTCTTTTTAACATTTCAGTGTAATTTGATTTATCTACAGGGTCGTTTTCTAATTCTAACTTGTCAAACATAATCCAATATTGTGATTCGAGCTTCTCGATGAACTTACAGATGCTTCCGGGGTAGGATGTATCCTCCAGTTGTCTTATAAGTTTTATGTAGGGCCTGTGATCGCCAGGACCGTCTTTGTATCCAGCCATGTGTTTACTCTTTCTTGGGTCACAACCTCCAAAGCTGCATCCACTAGTAACCGTTTCACTGCTCCGTAGATAACGTGTGCTTGTCTGGCATCCTGGGTAGGGTATAAGTTGAGTAGCTGCTCGACCTGGTTAACAAACACAGACAGCTTGCCAGGTGTGCCATCGTAGTAGTTCAGTTCTTTAATTTGATTTAATAATTGATTTAGGTGGGTTTCCGAAAGTTGCGGAACAGCCATGGTGTATTTGTATAAGTTTCTGGATACACGGTGTTTATTTTAATTTTTTTGTTTTAAGTTACGGAATTAAAAATTTTAATTAATTTTGTTTCCGACCACACGGGATTTTAAATTGTTTTGCAGATGTTACTGACCACACGGGATTTTTCTTGAATACTACTTTCACGTAGATTCTTTTGCGGATCTCAAAATAATTTTAGAATCACTGTTCTAATTCGCCGATCCTGGACAGCTAGTTGTATAGCGAATCCTTCAATGGATCAGTACCGTACTAAAAGGACTCTTTATTTAACAGATCCTACCGACTGCGCCAATTAAATAATCGCAATACTCATATGTAAAAAAAAAATAAAATTTTTTTTTACTGAATGATTACAATATTTTTACTTTAAAAGAACACCGACCAATTATAATTAGGTCTCAAACTGAACTCTGATAATTACTCTGATTTGATTGACGTTCAAGCCTCGGTTTCGAGCTTTTCTAATATGGACTTTAGACTTTAGGGTTCTGATCAAATGAAGACAGAAAGCTTTGGAATTGCTGACTTTAATAGTCTTTGCATTTCTCTTGGATTCAAGTGCATTCGCTCTTGGATACAAGTGCTCTTAGATTCTTATAATTTTGTTTATTGAAATCTAATACTTCTGTTTTTCGGGATTGCGAGTCCGAGCTTTGAACGTGGGAACGCAACGATGATGCGAGGGCTTAAGCATAGATTGTTTAAATTAGACAACGGATGTTGCAGGTATCTGGTATCTGTTGGGTACATCCAGAGTTGTGTTGGGTGTGTGGGTGTGTTTGGGTGTACATGTTGTATATGTATTAGTGTGTAGGCATGTGCTTAAGTCTTAGGGACTTATGGATATGTCACTATATATATATTGCACGTGAAACGATTGGACCGCTGCAGCACACGTATTGGCCACAGCGTTGGTCTAGTTAGAGATAATATTAGAACATGTAAATTTCATATTAGCTACCTTAGCAGGAGAAATAAAATTGAGTTTGAAATATCAACTCAACAAACGTATACGTTTGCTTATGTTGCAGCCTCTTTACATAAGCAAATGAGAAAAAAAAGGAACCAAAAAAAGAATCAGTTTAACCGGCCTTTAATTTAAATTTGTATACTTTTGATTTTATTATTTGATGATTATTTTTATTTTTAGTTCTGGCATTCCTAATTTTTTTGGGCGACTGCCAATCATTATATTTATTAGTTATTATTTTTGTGGGAGGTAAGGCATTTTATTTGGTAATATACCTTACATGGGAATATATAATGTATATAATGTATATGAGTCAATTAAATTAGAATAATTAAATCCCAACAACAAATCCCTATAAAAATGAAAGTTACATTCAACAAAATTTTAGTGAAGTTAAATTAGTGAAACCGAAATAAAACATAGAATAAAACGAAATTACCGAAATTTCAAAAAGAAATAATAAAAATCAAGAACATGAATTAGGAAAGAAAATAAATCGGTATTAAATAAATTCAATTAAAGTTAGCAACCAAAATCGGAAATGCAATTAAAATATTGAATGGCTTAAAAATTAAAGAAACAAAAATGGAACAAATAAACTGTAGTTAACGATAAAAAGAATTAAATGAAATTAGGTTGACTAAAATTAAATTTTAATTTTTTTACTATTATCAACTAGACAACATGGCCTAATATACTATATTTTATAGCATTATTAAATGAATAATATTGTTATAGTGTTTGTTATAGGGATTTACAATATAGTGCCAAAGGTAAATCATGGAGGGTGGGTACAGAGGCGGGTTACTATACCATCAGTATTCAATATTCATTAGATATACTGGCATAGCGGCATCATACACCTCATACAGCTCTCGAAATTTCGTTCTTTCTATTAAATTTTTTTTATGCATTATTTATAAATCTTATTCATCTACGTAATATATACATATATAGTGACATATGTACTCCTCAACGACATAACATATACCTACAAAACATATACCAGCCACTTTATATACTCTCTTACTTAGCAACAATAGAACATAGAACCAAGAATGCCTTAGCACATAAGATATACAATTATTAAATTCCATAACCCCAACTTCTTGGTGATAATAACAAATTCGGCCGATATAAACAATTTAACGTAAGCATCCGCAGTCTTATTCGTTATTCCCACTAGAAGGGTGAAAACTGCTTACGCAGCTTAAAGGGTCAAAACGTTCCACGTAGCTCAAACTCAGCTGATCTGTATCCATGCGCAATACACTCAAGGGAGCGCTTAATTAACGTAATCATAAACGAGAGCCTATGTACGTTCAATATAAAGAAGTAAATAAGCTCAGCCAAGGGTTTACTAAACGTCCGCTTCGCAACCTAAAATAGATTTTATTCATACTTCAATTGTGTAAGACGAATTTGTCTCCGATGTTCGCTTAAGTTTTTTGATTAATAAAATATTCTTTCTTTTATAAACCAACAAACCGCGATGTTGTAATGGGCCCAGTTGGTAGGATCCGCGTGTGAACATAATCTCTTAGAGCTAATAGATTAGTTCGAGATTAATAAAGTGCAGCTCGTGGCGAACAAAGTTTCGTTTTTGCTTCAAATCATACAAAGCAGAACCGCAAAAGAATTTACGTTGCAAAATATTTGTGAATAGTTATCTAACTCTCGATGTTGGATACTGGTGTGACTGTTACCAGGTCAGTGTTGAGTAGCCCATCTAACATTGATTGGACCGCTACGAAGGTGTATGAATTTTTAACATAAAATAAAAAAAAAAATAATAATAATATCAACAAAAGCCAACAACATGGCACAACCCAATGAACAAATTATGATTCTATCCGAGTTACATTTGAATCAGGCTTTGGGCCAGATTCGTCACATCCCAACATTTGACGGTTCCACAAGAAAACTGGCATCATTTGTGAGACGTGTGGACTTCGTGATGTCCCTATACCCGACAACAGACAAGAGGCAACATAGTGTACTCTACAGTGCCAGATGCAGCTGTCCCGACACGCACAATAAGTGTACCAGCTACAACAGTGCAACACTTGGGCTGAACTATTATCAGTCCTCATTGATGAATTCAAAACCCAAATCCCACACGAAGAGCCGCTAAGATGACTTTACAACACGTACTGGAGTAGTAGTATTCGTAGAACTAGAAAAAAAGATATTTGAAATTTCAAGTAAATTATCACTAGTGGTAGTATTCGTAAGTTTGTAGAAGAACTAGAAAATAAGATGTTCGAAATTTCAAGTAAATTATCACTAGAAAATAATTATACAAATACAACTCTTTATACCGCCGCAATGGCTAATACTATAACAGATGTAATTTATAAAAGAATTCCAGACAGAATGTTCATGACCTTAGCAAGATATGACATTACAAAAACAACATTATTAAGACAAGTAACGCAAGAGAAGGCCTTTACGATACAATCGTATTAAATAAAAAGAAAAAGCTAAGTCAAACAGTCCATCTACATCACAAAGCAGTAGTAATAATAATGATTCTCAAAAGAATAAGGGTAATAATAACGACCAAGGTACAAAACCTTATCATATTCAAGCACAGCAACGCCAAAATCAAAATAATTATGCAAATAATAATTCAAAAAAAGTTGAAAATATCCAAGCGACATACAGTGAGTTCAAACAAAAGTTGGACGAAGGTAGAGCGCAAAACGCTCTAAATTACCAAAAACCCACATCTTATTCTACTACTAACCATCCCCAAAAAATGCAGCGAGAAAGTTCCAGTGGTCAGTCTAAAATGGACACTTCTGAAAATTTTCATCAACTTGCCTCGGGATCGGAATCAGAAATAGAAGAAGAAGAACCTACCCATTCATAGAAATAACTATGAACGATATCAAACTCAAATGTTTGATTGACACAGGCTCATCAATAAATTTAATGAGTACAAATTTGTTCAATTGTCCGATTAACTCAAAAGCTCCATTAGATGTACATACAATAAATGGTCAAATTATTTTAAAATCAAAAATTGCATTAAAACCTAGTAAACTATGTCCGACAAAGCAAACATTTTACTTACATAAATTCTCTGAAAAATATGACATTTTGTTAGGCAGGGAATATTTGGAAGATTCCAAAGCAACTATATGCTATACATCCAATACAGTTACTTTAAATAAATACACGTTTAAATTGTGACTTGAAGATATTAATGAAGAAGAAGAAACATCTAAAGACAGTTTAAGAGAAAACTTATTAGATTCCCCAAATATTGAGTATGTCAATTATATAATTGAAAACGAACTAAATGAAACAAATGAATTTCGACTTGATCATCTAAACGATGAAGAGAGGAAAGCCCTCACCAGTGTCTTATACGAGTTTAGTGACATACAGTACAAAGAAAGTGAAAATTTGACCTTCACAAGTACAACTAAACATGTCATAACAACTAAACACGAAGACCCAATTTACAGACGTCCATACAAATACCCAGAAAGCTTCGACAAAAAAGTCGAAAACCAAATAAAAGACATGATACAACAAGGCATCATAAGAAAATCGAATTCTACGTATTGCTCTCCTGTTTGGGTAGTACCCAAAAAGAAAAATGCATCGGGAAAATCAAAATTTCGCATAGTCATTGATCGCAGCCTCAACGAAATAACCGTTGATGACAAATACCCAATACCGGTAATGGATGAAATATTAGACATGTTGGAAATTGCCAATACTTTACAACCATTGACCTCGCAAAAGGATTTTATCAAATATAAATGGATGAAAGTTCCATAGCGAAGATAGCTTTTTCCACCAAAAATGGTATTTTGAATATACTCGAATGCCATTTGGCTTAAAAAATGCACCCGCAACTTTTTGACGTTGCATGAATAATCTCATAGAAGATTTAATATACAAAAACTGTCTCGTATATATGGATGACATAATTGTGTATTTCATTTCATTGGAAGAGCACATAATGTCTTTGCGAAAGGTATTTTTAAAGCTTAGAGAAGCAAATTTAAAATTACAGCTAGACAAATGCGAATTCCTTAAAAAAGAAACTGAATTCCTAGGGCACATAATTACAACAGATGGTATTAAACCAAATCCCACAAAAATTAAAGACGTAGTGAATTTCCCCATTCCGAAATCCACTAAGGAAATAAAATCATTTCTTGGTCTTTGCGGTTTTAACCGCAAATTTATTCCAAACATCGCTAAAACAGCAAAACCAATGACATTACGACTTAAAAAAGGCTCAGTAATAAATATCAAAGACTCCGACTATTACTTAGCTTTTGAAAAATTAAAAGTGTTAATAACGTCCGATCCCATATTAATACACCCAGACTTTAAAAAGTCTTTTTCACTAACTACTGATGCCAGCAATTTTGCTACAGGCGCGGTATTATCTCAAGAGCATAAACCTACAGTGGCTCACAGCTTATTTCAACCACCGTCTACAAGCTCTCGCTTTGGTAGAGAAATGGGCTAAAATCACCCCAGAACTCACCCAAAAATTAGTGGATTTTCGGCATCGAAAAGGCTTAAAATGATTGTTGACAACAAGGTAGGTCACACAAAATTTAAAAAAAAATTTAGCAGTTTTAAGCACAAGATCATATACCAATGTTACAAACTGGTTGAAATAAGCTGTTGCATTGTTTTGAGGTACATTTTCATTATTAATTCTTAAAAAAATACTAAAAAAATAATTAAAAATAAAATAAGTTACTAAATGATATCTTGAAACATACAAGAAATATGTTGCGTTTAAATTTTTTTACAGACCGTTGAAGTTTCAGATAGACGGTGGTTGAAATAAGCTGAAATACAGAATTTGGAGAGCAAAAATTATCATAGACCAATTCGCCAAATTTGGTAAACCCAGCAAAATAATTATGGACAATAAATTTAGAGCAGAATAGATATTGAACTTTTTAAATAAGGAAGATGTTGAAGTACATTTGACAAAGGCGAATGCACATACAGGGAATGGTCAAAGACTCTAGAATAATAAGATGCGTAACGGCCATACATTGGTTTTTCACTATGCAGCCACTTTTTTGGTGTCGGCAATAATTGCTCTCTTCCCGCTCGCGTAAAATTGACAGCATAAAAATCTAAAAATAGAATTCACTTGCTTGTGTGAGTGAAAACAGTAAACAAAAAATTGTTTATGTGTGCGTAGTTGTGCTAGAAGTCAATTTTCGGTCCGAAATCAATTTTGATCTAAGAAACGAATTTGATTAATGTTTTGGTCAATTTCGTTGTAATATGAAATAAAATATTATTTAAAAATTGATGCCGTGACTATTATTTTTTTTTAAGAAGTTGTTTTAATATTATTTATTTAAAATCGACGATTGAATTAGCTACCGTTTACATATGAATATTTCAATTATTAATTATCTATAATATATGTAGTCAACAAAAATAATATTTGCATTTCAAATACTGAAAATTGATCGTTTACAGAAGTATGCATATATTTTTTTACTTGTTTACAAGTAATTTGTACTAATAAATATACTAAATACTAGAGCCAGCCCGAAAAAATCGCGTGTAAAAAAATCGTATGGCGTTACGCATCTTATTATTCTAGTGTCTTTGGAATGCTGACATAGAAAGATTACATTCAACTCTAGATGAGGATGTTTCAATAGAAACCAAAATTCAGATTGCTATAAGCATATACAACAGAAGATACCATACGACAATTCAATGTTCACCATAACAGGCAAAAAACGAAAAAAATGCAGAAGAATTACATAAAATAATAAATAAATATAAAGAAAAAACAATAAACAAAAGAAATGTAAAAAGAGAAAATTATGAAGAAAAAAGAAATGAAGGCCCAATAAAAAACTATAAGCGACTCAGACATAAGGACGAACCTTATTTCAGACAGGCAGGGCTTGAAAATGTTCACCCTTGCAATATTAAGAGACCACTAAAAATGGAAATGACAGGCAAAAGAAGAAATGAGGAGAGGGAAGAACAGGAAGATTAAAAAAAAAAAAAAAAAAAAAAATCAATATGTCAGTAATAGTAACTCCACATTCGCAGTGCGTTGCAATGATTTTCCTAACAATGATGGCAATGGGTCATGCTAGACTACAAGTGGTCCCGATACAGGAAGAACCGGGATACGTGCCGATACACATGTATGCAACGGAAATCGTAAACGAAACCATAATTATTTTACATATTATAGACGTTAATCAGATCACTAACAATATGGATAAGGTAGAAAATAATATAAAAAACGTAGAAATAGCAGACAAAGAATTGATCATGAACGAAATAAACAATCACACCATATACTAGAGAACGAAGGGGACTTGTGAATGGTGGAGGCACAAATACAAATGGCTTTTTGGACTAATGGACAATGAAGACAGAGAAAGTATAATTGATCACTTGGACATACTAGACAAAAACAATCATGCACTTATACAAAATATAAACAAACAAATACATATCAACAGTCATTTCAACGATATTATAAATAAATTAGCAAACACAATAGTACAGCACAGAAATATTATACAAATTGCAACAGCAAGAATGAAAGAGGGAAACAAAGAAATAATAAAGAGATTACTGTACAACGACCAAATGCAGAAACTAAAAAATATAGAAGAAAAAATTAATTACATACAGGAATATAAAGCATCCGCTAAAAATAATATATTCTTACCACAAATCCTAACGCAAGAAGAGATAATTAAATTCGAAAAAGATTTCTACAAAATAAAATTAATAAGAATGGGCATCATTAAACACAAAAACGATAAAATAGTTATGGCAACTAAGAACTTTATAAAAGCAGTCGTAAAATTAATTACTCCAATTCCTAACAAAAACCATATTCAAATTGATCAAGAAAATTTACTGCACAATATACAATAATTGCAAATTTATAATAAACAACGAAGCAAGCATAGAACAAATAGATGATGAAACAATAGTCATAAGAAACAGCAAAAATAACATTTTACATCAAGATTGTGATAAAAGAGATATGGCACTTAATGGCAATTACAATTTGTAAATTGCAAAATACAAGTACTAACCGAAAAATTTTCAAACAAACAAATAGAATTTTCTAAACTTTGAACAGTTCACGTTAAAAAATTTTGAGAATCTAAAAGAATTAAAGGAACTACAATTCCATAAAGAAGCCAATTATGGCATGGCAATTACATTCATAGTAATCATAATAGTAGGAGGAATATACCTATATTGCAAACAAAAAAATAAAAATATTCATATTAATGTAAACAGAATTCAGGAGAATTCAAACTCTAGCGGAGGAGGAGTTATACAATTGCTCAATCTTACCCCTTCCCCTGCATTTATAAGCAACACATCCCCAATAACACATAATTCACAACTGTCCCATTAGTGTGGACTGCGATCCACTTTAATGTAAAATAAACAAAGAAGAAAGTATCAAAGCCGCAACCATATTATATAAACAGGGAATACACTTAAGCTGAGCTAAGAAAAAACCATATACATATATATACCCCAATAATGTAAACAGGGAAACACTCAAGATATACACTTAAGCTGAGCTAAGAAGAAACCACATACATATATATACCCCAATAATGTAAACAGAGAAATAAGTGTACATAAACAGGTAATTGAAATACTGAAGGCGCATTTTTCAATCCGAATGGGAGTCAGTCCAAAACTGAGAAAATATTGTTATTGCCAAGTTGGGCCAGTACCTCGTTTATATCGGGGAAGGGGTATTTATCCGCTATAGTCACCTTGTTAAGTTTCCTATATTCGATGACCATACGATTTTTCTTTTTACCTGATACGTCTGCTTTTTTTGGAACAACCCACACTGGTTGTATGGTGATCGGGATGGACGAATTATTCCGTCATCCAATAATTTTTTGAGAGGCATAGGGTATTGGTAAAATTTGGAAAACACTGGTGTGTCTGTATTTGTTCTGATCTCTGCCTTGACATTTGTGGAGTATGTAAGTCTTTCGTCTGTTTTAGCAAATAGTGTCGGATACTTTTTTACTAGTTGGTACAAGTCTTTTCTTTGTTTATCGGTTAAATGGTCTGTTCTTGGGATAATGCTATTGACTGCTTCATATTTTTTTTCTTTGATCGGCACATTAATCCCATATTTTGTTGTCATTAGGTTTTTACTGATTTTTATTTCTGCCCCTAAATCCTTAAGGCTATCATTTCCTAAAATAGCATCTAAGGATATCAGGGAGGGTAGTAGAAAAAATTTTATATTTATATCCGGATGATTGAAAAGGTTGGCTATTTTATGATGAGTTACTTGAACACTGCCCCCAACAGTGACAGTATTAAACTTGGTTTTATTCGGTATGGGATTTGTTACTAGGTCGGGTTTAATGTAATTTCTGTTTGATCCGGTGTCATTAAGTATTTTTATATTTGACCACTCCCCACCTTACGTTCAAAATAGGGAAGTGAGGAGTCTTTTATTCTAAAAAATTCAAGGCTGAGTAGTCATGGTTATTTTCGTCTTCGGTCCCGTCATATTGATCAATGTAGTCCTCTAAAGTTTGGTCATAGCATTCCTGTGCTTCATGGTCAGCATTTGCTTGTTCGTAATCAGTTATGGTAGCATATGCTTCGGCTGTCACTTGCACTGGTTGATCATCGTTATTTGTTTGGATATTAAAATTTCTTTGACGTTTGTGTCCACATCGTTTGTCTGTGGTGGTGGTGGTCTTTTGCCAATTTCAAACTGTGGTCTGTTGATATAATTTACCATTCTAGTTTGAATACTGGGATCCACTTCCATTGGTTCTGGTCGTGGCATTGGCTTAGGCGCTGTTAGGCGCAACGGATTAACATATTGAGCTTGCCGAAATTGCAGATTAGGATTCTGCCTTTGGGGTAATTGGTACCCGAATTGTTCGACGTCATTATGGTACGTGGAGCTGGCGGTGGTCTTAGGTTTGTTTGTCGTTGGTCAATAATTCGAAATTGGTTATTGTTGTTTTGAATTCTACCAGTCGCATAGTTAGTACGGAATGATTGGTTTTCCAGTTTTAAGCACAGATGTAGCGCAGTTGGGAGATCTGTAGGTTCCTTAATCCCAAGTAAACGAGATAAGTCGCCTCGCAGTCCTCGGACAAAAGTATCCAGAGCTTTATCTCTGTAAGATTTTGTCATGACCATTTGAGCTTCTCTGCCTAGACCCAAACTTATATTGAAGCAAAGGAAGGGATGAAGGAAATTGAAAGAACTAATTGATAATAAAGATTGAAATTAATTGAAGAAGATTGGAAGTAATTGAAGAAGAATATTTGAACAATAATTGAAGAAGAATAATTGAACAAGATTTGAAGAAGAATAGTTAAACAATAATGAAAGAGAAATATTGAAATTGAAGATTAGCTTATAAATTATGATTGATTACAATTGAATATAAATATTATTCTAACTATACTCTAGCAATGTTAGCAAATACCCTTTCTTAATTAATACTACTTAAATAACATCTTATCATTTTCTACATTCATACACCTAGACACATACCCATACGCACATATCCATACTTAATTAAGCCTTGATTTACAGCCATGTAGGAGTTCATTGGGCTCAACGAGCTTCTCGGCGACAACCATGAGGTAATAAAAAAAATAAATAAATTTAGGTAAAAGTTGGAATTTCATAGGAAAAATAAATAAGATGATCGATATTTAAAAAAATTTACTTTTTGAAAGAAGCGCACATAAATTGAAAACTAAAACGATAACATAATAAATAATAACAAACCATGAAATCATGAAGTTCTAAGAGAAAAAGACAATTAATAGTCTTAAATTTATGCCTAGGTCGGGAGGGTACAGAGGAATGAGTGATCAGTACTATCTCGATCACTTCTCGTTTACTCCGATTTGGGGAATTCGCTATATTCACATTTTTTTTTGTTTTTCTTTCTTATTTGGATTAGAGTAGTTTCAGTCAAGCGCAGTTGGGAGATCTGTAGGTTCCTTAATCCCAAGTAAACGAGATAAGTCGCCTCGCAGTCCTCGGACAAAAGTAACCAGAGCTTTATCTCTGTAAGATTTTGTCATGACCATTTGAGCTTCTCTGCCTAGACCCAAAGAACCAATTTTGTTCAGAATTAAAGATAGGTGTTTATAAACAGCCTGGTAAAATTCTTCCACAGACTGATGACTACCTTGTATGATTGTAATCATTTGATACTCGAGTGTTCCCAACTCTCGTTTATCCGCGAAATGTAGGGTCAAACACCTAGAAATAGCTTCTCAGTTAAGGGGTACGTTGTATGATTCTAGGGCACTGTCAGCGTGTCCTATTATTTTAAGACGTATTGTGTGCAGAATAGCAAAATATTTTGGAGTTCCTTTTTAGCTGCTATATGTCTCCAAAATCCTATCGATGCCCTTCTTCAAGGAGCTGAATTCAGCGGGATTTCCCGAGAATTCCCTGATGCATTTAACAATATCTGGCACTCGGTCTAAATCGGCCAGATTATTACGATGCTCCTCTGCTATGACCTGCCCCGTTTCATTTGTAAAGTCAGTTGTATATTATTATTAGGTTGCTGCAGCAACCTCGGTAATTGCTGCGCGATCAGCTGCCCTACTAATCTTGGTATTTTAAATGTATTTGTTCGTGCCTATTCTGTTGTCTATGAACGTGTAATTCGTGTATTTCGTTTTGTTGTTGCTGGTCTATTGGTTGTTCTGGGTTTAATTTGGGTGGTGTTAAATTATTTTGGTTCGCCATTAACCCCATTTCTGGTCAAATTGAAAAAGTAAAAAACAACTTTTTTTTTTTCGTGAGGTAGTGTATTTTTTTTAAAAATGGTGTAATTTTAAAAAAAAAATAAAAATTTGTAATTTGTTAAATTCAAAAAATAATAAAATTGAAGAGTAAATAATATTCGGTGTCGGCATAAGTGTTCAACTTTAGTTGAAGAAATGTTAGAATTATATAAATGTAATTGTGTGGGTGTAAAAAAAATTTTTTTTTTTTTATTTTGTTTGTGTGTGTAAATTTTAAATTTGTATAATTGTGTAAAAATTTGTATAATAGTGCGAAGATTTTTACTTACCTTTTTTATTATATTTAATATTTTTAATTTTTGTTTGGGTAACTTAACTATTAAGTAAGTTTTTTTTTTTTTCTTTAGCAATAATTCAATCCAGTTAATGCTTTATAAATTAACGTAAAACAAGTAGATAGGTGTTTATAAACAGCATGGTATAATTCTTCAACAGACTGATGACTAACTTGTATGATTGGAATCATTTGATACTCGAGGGTTCCCAAGTCTCGTTTATCCGCGAAATGTAGGGTCAAACACCTAGAAATAGCTTCTCAGTTAAGGGGTACGTTGTATGATTCTAGGGCACTGTCAGCGTGTCCTATTATTTTATTATTATTTTATTTTTTTTCCTTTTTTTTTCTTTAGCACTAATTCAATTTCTTTTTCTTTGATGTATTTTGTCTTTAACTTTTTCTAATTCACTAACTTACGATACTATTACTGCTGCTGCGGCCGCCTTTCCTGATGGGTAGGAGGTGTTCCTTTTTGGTGGTCCTACTGGGGCTCCGTTGTCCATACTCCGTGAAAGTGCTCTGCGAACTGGTCAACAAAGCTTGCGGTCCGCCGATGGGCAATTTAAATATTTAAATTTAAAATTGCTGCGATGAAATTCACGACGGCCAATTTAATGTACCGGAGTCACTTTTTCGAATTTAACCGCGATTTGGCCACTACGCTAACTTTTTTTTTTTAGCTGTGAAGCCGTCAGTTAGTTAACTGTTACCGCGCGGGTCCCTGTTCGGGCGCCAGTTAATGCTTTATAAATTAAAGTAAAAAAAGTAATTTCGGTGTTCTTTATTTAGATGTAAGATTGTGACTGATTACTTAGATCAATGCTATCCCTAAGCTAAGCTGAGTTGGCTGCGGCGGCGTCGGCGACAGTTGTAGCGGCGAGAAAGCTGCAGCTACAAGAAACTGCTGAGTGAGAAGTTTTGGCAAATGGTCAGCAGCGGATGGCGTGATCGCTGCAAAGAGGAAGTGGAATGGGAATTTAGGTTGCACGCGCCTTGGTGAGGAAGTTATCCAGACGCTAGATCAGCTTTTTATTACAAGGTAGCGAGCTAAGTTAGGTTGTGCAATTTTGTAGTTAACTTACATGGCTCAGAAATGTAAAATAAAATAGCGGAAAAGAATTAGGAGTATGAATTAAAAAGAAACTTATATTGAAGCAAAGGAAGGGATGACGGAAATTGAAAGAACTAATTGATGATAAAGATTGAAATTAATTGAAGAAGATTGGAAGTAATTGAAGAAGAATATTTGAACAATAATTGAAGAAGAATAATTGAACAAGATTTGAAGAAGAATAGTTAAACAATAATGAAAGAGAAATATTGAAATTGAAGATTAGCTTATAAATTATGATTGATTACAATTGAATATAAATATTATTGTAACTATACTCTAGCAATGTTAGCAAATACCCTTTCTTAATTAATACTACTTAAATAACATCTTATCATTTTCTACATTCATACACCTAGACACATACCCATACGCACATATCCATACTTAATTAACCCTTGATTTACAGCCATGTAGGAGTTCATTGGGCTCAACGAGTTTCCCGGCGACAACCATGAGGTAATAAAAAAAATAAATAAATTTAGGTAAAAGTTGGAATTTCATAGGAAGAATAAATAAGATGATCGATATTTAAAAAACTTTTTGAAAGAAGCGCACATAAATTGAAAACTAAAACGATAACATAATAAATAATAACAAACCATGAAATCATTAAGTTCTAAGAGAAAAAGACAATTAATAGTCTTAAATTTATCCCTAGGTCGGGAGGGTATAGAGGAATGAGTGATCAGAGTAGATTAGAGGATTAGAGTAGTTTCAGTCAAGTGCACTTATCTTTTTATATGAATTGTGGGCAACGGAGATTATAGGGATAGGGAAACTACGACCCCAATGCCGGCGAGGTCAGCGCAGAGCGCATAATAATGCACGAAACGCCGATTACCTTCTAGCCGAGGCTGAAACCGAAAACAAGCAACAGCCCTACCTACTACTATATACAATATACGTAAACATCAATTCATTATAAAAAATGGAGCACAACGTGGGGCCACCGTTGTAAAGGACGTGCGACTCGCCGTCAAGAACGTGGTCAATCTAACATCTATCTTCTGGCCTATATCCTGTTTTGATGATCCCGAGATCATACAGCTTAAAGTCAATGGAAGATCCACGTATTAGCTCTGGTAATAGCTGTCTTCAAGAGTATAGATTTTGTAGTTACGAGATTACAAATCGGTAATCAGCTTGCGGAATAGGAGTTCTTAACGTATATAAAACATGGGGAGAACTACCCAAGACACGATTTTATCTGTTTTTTCTGTTATTTCAAACATATGAGTGATGGAATGAACAATCGCAATTCGATAATTTGATTGATTGACCTCGCCAGGATAGCTAACAAGTTATTTTAATGCCTTATTGCCTCATACCTGGAACATACGGTCTTAGAGATAATCTTTGAGATTCGACTAGTATAACGCAATAAAGCACCGTAATTTATACATTTTGTGTAGCGATAGAAGTGAATGTATGTATCTTGATATAGAAATTGGCATTTATGGAAAGGACAGATTTAATAAGACTGATTTTATAAACCAAAAAAGAGAATAAGATGAACAAGATTGAAAGCAATGATAATAGTATTGGAAATATATTATATAATCCCGAATACTGTCGGATTTGTCATGCCCAAACTTACATACACATACATTCACATAGTTACACATTATCAATTAATTAGCATTTAACAAGATTAAAAATAATGCAGAAAAAAAAAACCAGCATTAGCATAAGGAAATGAGAAAAAATAAGGAACTAAAAAAAGAATCAGTTTAACCGACCTTTAATTTTAATTTTTATACTTTCGATTTTAATTTCTATTCATTTTTTATTTTCTTATTTGATGATTATATTTATTATTAGTTCTGGCATTCCTAATTTTTTTGGGAGACTGCCAATCATTATTATTATTAGTTATTATTTTTGTGGGAGGTAAGGCAAATGAGAAAAAATAATGAACTAAAAAAAGAATCAGTTTAACCGACCTTTAATTTTAATTTTTATACTTTCGATTTTAATTTCTATTCATTTTTTATATTCTTATTTGATGATTATTTTTATTATTAGTTCTGGCATTCCTAATTTTTTTGGGAGACTGCCAATCATTATTATTATTAGTTATTATTTTTGTAGGAGGTAAGGCATTTTATTTGGTAATATGGGTATATATTATAAGTGTACAAGTGCACAAGTGTAAAAATTTTTTAGTCAATTAAATTAGACTAATTAAATCCCAACCACAAATCCCTATAAATTGCACAATCCCTACATAAAGGAAATTAAAGAATTGAGAGGAGCAAATTAACAGTGAAAGACAAGAAAATGAAAGTTACATTCAACAAAAGTTTATTGAAATTAAATTAGTGCAGTAGAAATAAAACATAGAATTAAAAGAAATTACCGAAATTTAAGAAAGAAATAAGAAAAATTAAAAGCATGAATGGGTGTATCTTGATATGGAAATTGGCATTTATAGAAAGGACAGATTTAATAAGATTGATTTTATAAACCAAAAAAGAGAATAAGATCAACAAGATTGAAAGCAACGATAATAGTATTGGAAATATTCTAAATAATCCGAATACTGTCGGATTTGTCATGTAAGGCTTGAGAAAAGCTAGTTGGTTGCAACAACCAAGCTCTCCAGCTAAGAAGGCAAGAAGCGCTCCAGCTTGTCCTACTTGTCGCGCTCTTTGTACTACAGAGCTGATTACGATCGATGATGTAGACTGCAGACCAAATTGGCTAATGCTGACCAGTCTGAACGCGCAGTTGTAGAAAATGAAGCTCCTGAGGCAGGTGATTCAAATGGAGGAACTGAGCCAAGACGAGGCAGAGGCCGTGGTAAATACAAGACAGGGCGTAACTACTAGATCCATGCAAAGAAATGGTGTTGAACCCTTAGAAACATCTAGACGTATACAAGAACCATACAAACAGAATATTATTAACGTTATTTAATCAGTCGTAGAAGCTTACAGAACACATTAATGCAACCCTGCATACTGGTGCACAGCTGTACTGCGACTGGTGCAAGGCTTCGTCACTCACCCAATGATCAGGTTATCACAGAATTACAGGAAAAAGAATTAAGAAACTCTACACAGAGGTCGTCAGTTAGTATTTCTTCTAATAAGGTTGGACAAGTTATTCAGTTATTATTAGATACTTAAGTTCGATGGAAGGAAAGTGCATCGGCCGCAGAATTTATTTACGTAGTTCGCTTATTGACAGCTCGAATTTTATGTAACGATTTTCAAATAGTATGCGATCACTTGCACTTATTGTTATCTGGAAGGGTAAGTGATTGGATATCGCAATTTCTAAGAAATCACGAGGAGTTAACTTGGGAAACCTGTGTTGCTTTTAGGGACAAGTATGATGACGTAAACAAGGAGAGAATGAATCTTTCGATTCATATTCAAGAACTGGTAAAGCGACTAGTAAGATCTTGACCCGCGCCTGACTTGGTTAATCTGTTGTAGATAATTCGAAAAGTTCCCTTCTAAGTTCGAAATAATTTACCTAAAACCTGATTTATTCGCATGTCGAAGTAATATTGAAGTTAGTCAAGAACCAGATAATATCGGAGACTCGCAACCAATAGTATCAGCCATCAATCGTTTTAAAATGACTTGTTGGAATTATGATAAAATAGGTCGCCGTTGGGACGATTGCTTTGATGTCAAGACTATATTTTGCTATGGGTGTGACACCAAGAATATCTATAAGCCGAATTGCACGAAATGTAATTTTCGGAAAACCGATCGAATGATTTGTCGACCAGTCCACAGTAGGCACGTTCGAGCACCAGCCGAAGGCGACATTCCTGTTGGAAAAAACTTTTACACCTCGTTTTTACCATTTCATGAAATTTTGTCTAATTACATGAAAATTAGAAATAAGATATTTGGAAATATAAGTACCATAATTAAAGCAGATAAACCTAGAAGATCCACTCTTCGTCTACGAAACTACTGGTAGTCTACTCGTAGTCTTTTGATTTCTTCATAACAGAGGAAGGGAGATAATCGCCCGTACACTTCCGTTGTCATCAACGACAAGGAGGAGGTGTATCGGCCGTTAGGTCAAGCTGACGCTCTTCCCCGGACGACTTTTGCCGACCACTGACTCCACTGACACTTCTGACCGTGACCAGTTCTTCACTTGCAGATACCGTCCTCCTGCGTCTCTCGCGTTCTTACTGACTGTTCGCTTGTCCCGGGGTACAGCTCTTCGCGTACTCTCGCGTATTCTCACTGAATGTCTGTCCTGGGGTACAGCTCCTCGCGTATTCTCACAGACTTACGCATGTCCCGTGGTACAGCTCTTCGCGTACTGTCGCGTATTCTCACTGTCTGTCGGACCTGGGGTGCGGCTCCTCAGTCGCGCGGACGCGTCGGGACGCGACCGTACTCCCGACTATCCTCATGCACGTATGAGTTACACGTGTTTAGTTGACTATCTCTCCCGGGGTACGCTTGCGCAGCGCAGACCCTTTTATAGGCCGCGCGGATCCCGTTATTTCTCCCTTTTGCGCACGGCCCGTTCGGGTACAAGGTCCAACCAAAGACACTAGAATAATAAGATGCGTAACGGCCATACATTGGTTTTGCACTATGCAGCCACTTTTTTGGTGGCGGTAATAATTGCTCTCTTCCCGCTCACTTAAAATTGAGGGCACAAAAATCTAAAAATAGAATTCACTTGCTTGTGTGAGTAAAAACAGTAAACAAAAAAGTGTGCATGTGTGGGTAGTTGTGCCAGAAGACGATTTTCGGTCCGAAGTCAATTTTAATTTAAGAAACGAATTTTATTAATGTTTTGGTCAATTTCGTTGTAATATGAATGTAATATAATATATGAAGCTCAGATGGAGCTGTTAAATGCTGGCTTTCTTTTAAAAACAACGATCTGCATTTATCGCAACTGGATCCCTTAGCAATATATCCAACAAAATATCTACTGGAAGTTAATTCAATGGGTACATCATTGCGCAAAAAATCATCAAAGTACCGCTCATTGCCTTGTACAATTTCTGAAAATTATACAGAATATTCTTGCTGTACTTCCTTTTTTCGACGCAAGGCTGATATATAATTGAATCGAACTCTATTGGCAACATAACATCATCATATGATTCGCAATTGGACTTTTGTTAAAATTTAAAAATGTGTAGGGATATTAGTCTGGCAATTATTATATTAAATTCGTTAACTGAAGGATTTCTACAGTTACCACCTCGAACGCACGCAAATATATTTTCAAGGGGATCCTGGTTAACTCTACTAGTTAAAAAGAAAAAATGGTCCGTGTGGTCCCTAAATATATCTTTGACGAGTCCAAATAAAGCTTCAGTAGTTTGGACCAAGCCATCAAGACAATATATACTATTCCCGTGATATTTAACGTTCCTTAGGTATTCCTGCATTTCCTTCAGTTTATTCTAAAGTGTTGTTAAATTGAAGCGCACATTTCATGGGCTTTTGTCAGTTAAAACTTTGCTATTCAAGCAATCATAGTAATCACGGGTAATCGCGCCTAGATTTCTGACAGGGAAGGCTGCACTTGTTCCCACTGATATTTGATCTTCTTTTGTCGACCATAGCCATAATGTTAAATTCAAAAGTTCAAAAAATTTTTTTTATTTTGTACTACTTAGGACAATAACTTATCGCACTTTATCGCAATTGTGCTTTAATAAATCAGAAAATCAATTTTTTTTAATTTAAAAATGCGTTTATATTATTAAAATTTCGAGAAACAGTAGCAAACGAGGAGCACTATGTATTTGTCAGCTTTAAGCAAACGAATTAGGAGAATCTAAAAGAAGAAACAATACAATTGGCGCGCTTTTTTACCCACCCTAAATTGCGCGGTTTTTTTAAATATCAAATTAGAATATAACAAATACATTCAACAAAATAATACTTGCATTTCAAATACTGAAAATTGATCATTTACAGAAGTAAATATTTTGCATATTTTATGCATATTTTTTTTACTTGCTTACTAGTAATTTGTACTAATAAATATACTAAGTAGTTAAAAAACATCATATGCATCCTGTGCATTGCAAAATTGAATTCTTAAGGCAGGACCAGCGCACCTAAGAGTCACTAAGATCAAATAAGATCATATTTTCTAGTTTAAAGTAATTTATTAAAATAATTCGGTATTATTATGTACATTTATTCACCTATTACCATTTCTATGATGTAATTAAATAATTATCATGTTAAGGCAATGCAAAATTAGAGTTTTTACGTTTTACTTACGAGTACTTGGTACTCGATTGCCAGAGTACAAATAACACAGATTGAAAGTCTATAAACTATTGAAGCGAAGGGCATATTTTGTCAAATATACAACATATGAGCATACGTGTGCACACCTACAGTGATCGGCTGTCGCTGTATGCGTACAAGAGAGCTGTTGGCTCTAGAGCGCATTCTCTTTGATTCTTGAACAAAAATTCAAGAGAGCCTGGAGCCAGCTCTAGAGGCAGCCCGAAAAAATCTTGTAGAAAAAAATTGTATGGCGTTAAGCATCTTATTATTGTAGTGTCTTTGTTCCAACCCAGGTCCCATTCACGGTTCGTCCTCTTTGTGCTTGACCAAGACTTTTTGGTAATTACGGACCATGGACTTCAGTGGCTTATGCGTCAAAAGGATTTGTCAGGAAGTCAAATGCATGGTTTTGATTTTCGCATAGAACACCGCAAGGGTTCCCAAAATGTCATTGCTGACAGGCTTTCAATACAGAATGAGTCTTTAGAGGAATTCGAAGAATTAGGTCCGATTATCGATTTGGCATCGAAAGAGTTTCGCTCGTTTAAGTATTTAGACCCGATTGATCGCATTCGTGCAAATCAAGAAAAAGTCCCTGATCTTAAAGTGACAGACGGATATGTCTATAAAAGAACGGAATCTGTTATTAACGAAACGGAGTCTGATAATAGTTTATGGAAACTTTGGGTACCTTCCAAATTAACCCAAAGTGTTCTTCGGGAAGCTCACGATCAAGCTTAAAAGTTATATGTTTTGGCCAAAAATGCTTATTCAAATTCTAGCGTATGTAAAACCTTGTTCGACCTGTAAGCAAACTAAGGTCCGAACATAGTTCTTCGTCCTACGATGGGAAAACCTAGGCAAACAGAGAGACCATTCCAGGGACTGTATATGGATTTGTTAGGTACATACCCTCGTTCGAAATCAGGTTATATAGGATTGTTGATCATAGTGGATTAATTCACTAAGTTCCATTTCCTCTGTCCCTTGAAAAAATTTGTATTTGTCAAGATATGTGAATACCTGGAGAATTCAATTTTGCTTACATTCGGAGTACCAGAGTCAATTTTAACTGACAATGGATCTCAATTTCAATCAGGATTCTTTGAATCGTTTCTAACCCTATATTCAATGAAGCATATATGCACTGCTGTTTACTCTCGGCAAATTAACGCAAGCGAGAGATTAAGTCGTTCGATTTCAGCGGCGATTCGTGCTTAAGTGGGTACAGATCATACAACCTGGGATCAATGGTGCTCTTCGATCTAGATCGCACACATCAACGTTCGGTCAAAACATGATCCTGAATGGTAAGGACTACGAACTGCTCAGGAAACTTAATTTGATTTCAGATACACAGCACAGCTGAACACTGTCAAATCTCACGAAGCCAACGCTAAACTATATAACTTGAGAAGTCGAAAAATTCAATTTCAAGTTGGAGTTCAGGTTTATCTTCAAAACTTTTCTCAAAGCAACGGTAGCAACCATAGCTAGAAAACTTATTCCAGCGTATTATGACTCTAATACAATTCAAATCACGGCAAAGCTCCAATTTCAGTTGCATGGTAGCTTTTCACTCATAGAGTTCTTTTCTCTTTTGGCCGTCGCAACGATCAGAATTGGAGTCTGCGAAAAAAGTGAAAAGAAGTTGAAGTTTAAAAATTGATGTGTAATATTTTTTTTTAAATATAGGAGGCAAATCTAGCGTCCACATTGCACGGCTCTGCGGATAGGGCTCCATAGTGACTTAGATCGGGGTTCTGTGCAGAAAATGAACTGCATTCTCGCCAGATGTGCAAATTAAGAATTCTCTTACAAATTCGTTTAAAAAATGTATTGTTTATTTAATTTTTAAAGTTTACAGAGTGATTTTTAATATAAGTATTTTAAGACCGGATCACCGATCAGATTTTATCTCAAGAATCGACTGGTGGCTTAACTTTTAAATCTTCTCTTCGAAACCTCGGCCAGGAGCTTTTTTGAAACTTTTTGAACTTTGAAAATAAAGCTTAATGCTGAAATTTTTCTTCTGCATTGTGAAATTCAATTATGCTGACCATTGCAGTTTGATTGATACGCAATAAGTTTGGTCCCCAATGCGCAATATGTCTGGTCTCCAAGAGGAAGCTGTGTTTTCGTTAAGTTCGGTCAAGAGCTTTGTTTACGTTAAGTTTGGTTTATTTACAGGCCGGCGAAGTGCGACTTTGGGCAAGGCAAATCAAAAACGGGAAAAAACTTGGCGAGCAGCGAACGCATAACCTCGCACACTCGCCCTGCCAAAACTGGGAGAAGAAATAAAACTAACCTCTACATATGTACTTTCATCTATCCTCTACATCCATATACACCACCACATATACAACACTGTTAGTCCTCCCGCGATAAGTGAGAGGTTTGGTTATATTATTTATATGTTTAATTGCAATGTTATGGTACTAGTACTGCATGTACGGATTCGTCGCTTTAATAAAACTAAATAATAAAAATTAAACTAAATAATTAAAAAATTTATACAAAATTCAACATACATAAATAGTCATGCCCAAACTTACATACACATACCTTTGTAGTGACAATATGTGACACTTTGTCACATAAATTATAATATACATAAATAATATCAAAAGACTCCAGCTCTTGAAATACGATCTAACGATCTCGCGGAGCGTGAGAATGCTGAGCATGCACTTAGCAGCTCAAGTGGTCAAGCTATACATAACATATGTATGCCCTCTGCATACACATGTATATGTATATAATATAACAAACACATAGTCTTAAGCACACCATGTACGGGTAGCTGTACCCAAGAACAGCAATATGAATTCATTCGAATAAACCGATTCAAACAGAGCAGATGCTCTGAGCTCCAAAACCAAATCTATTACATCTACTACATCTATACCTATTACATCTATATCTATTACATGGCGACCGTGACTCGGTCTCGAGTCTGTCTCTGTGTTGTGTGTGTGTGGATATAAATTATATATACATTGTGAATTAAAATGTGCAAGTTGTTACTTGTTCTACTGTTGGACGATTTAAACGCAAAATTAATACACAACAACAAATGTTCTATTAAAACAAACAACGCACAGCCAAACGCACAAAAACACACAAAACACACAGACACAAGCGGCAATTGATGGCAGACGAGCCACAATTGACCGAGGCGCAACCCGAGGTAAAGAGGGACCAGCCAACGCTGGAGGAAGCGCTGGAATTAAACCCCGCCGATGGACCACGCCCACTCACAATAGCTGAGTACCGGGCACGTCAGGAGAAGCGCCAACCCAGGAAACATAAACGCTCTGGACGTAGAGAGAGTGAAATTACTACAACAACGCCGACTGGTCAAGGAAATGATCCAGTTGCCCAAGGAGGAATCAGCCCGGCAACGCTACAAAGAGCGTTTGGAAATTATAGAAAAAGAACTTCGCCAAAATGCGAAGACACGCAAACGGGCTGCTTAAATGCAAATGCCCCAATTTGCCATAGATTTAAACTAAACCCAAGCCGAGGCGGGAAACCGCTGCTTGGAAAAACTAACAACAAAACTGTCAGGCTATATACTAACAAATGTGGTTGGAGATTTTTTTAAAATTCTAATGAAATGTAAACTTTGACTTGTGAGCCAACCACATTAAAACTATCAAATTTCCATGTCTCTGGCACTTGTATATATTTAATACAAGTTGCAAATATTTAAAGTAAATTCATTAAATTTCAATATTCACTATAAAAACTTTTCAAACTTTATTTCCAATAAATTGAGAGATTAAACAGATTTCATTTTTTCTTTATTGCAAATTAATATTTCCAAAATGGGTTCTACTGAATCAAGAGTAGATCACCCAACAGCCAATGTAGTTAATGAAGTAAGATTAATTAATCACAAAGATGAACTACAAAATATATTCATCTTGTTATTGATTATGACTGTCATATCAATTTTGAGTTTGACCCTTAAGATTTATCAGGAACATAATAAACGACTTAAGAAAAGATATCAGAGCCGTGCAGATGGCCTAGACAAGATATAAACTGTACTTATGAAATAAAACAATATAGATATGACTTAGAAGACTATACAGAATATAGACAACAGTATCGAATACCATTTTTATCAAGGAAAAACACAATAGGTAGACATCCTTCTTGTCAAATACATTTATATGATTCCGAATTCCACTTTAGTAGACAAAATTGTTGCGAATATAAAAGAAACACCAAACGAGTCATTCACAGTGGGTACACATGAAAAGGCCCAAAATAGCAGCGTCAATAAACCATAATAAAGCAGTATTTGACAAATCATATAAATGTGTAAACAAAGAAGTACCTATTAAAGTAGAGACTATAGAAATACACATAAAGATAATAATAAAAGAATACAATAACATATGTAGAATAGTCACAACAATAGAAGATAGATTAACAGAAACACATAAGAAACATTGTCATAAAATACTAAGATCTCTCAATAAAAGATTGATCAATATTAGCATCAGACATAATCTAGATATTCAAATACCTGAAGATTTGCATTCATTGGTTAATATAAATGAAAACCAATTACAAAATCTTGAGGAGTCTAAGTAGGTAGTCTAGGTAAGAATACCAGAAGACATTGAAATAAAAAACAGCGAAACCAAAATGCCAGGCCAAATTGAGAAAGATAGAGAATATGTTCGACAATTGTCGACAACAATACCGGAATTCGATGGCAAAAAGTCATCATTGACACGCTTTATAACAGCGTTAAGAATAACAGATAGAACAAAGGGAACTCATGAAGATCTAGCAGTAGAGATAATAAAATCAAAAATAATAGGACCAATTTTATACAAAGTAACAAATGAAACAACCATCAGAGGCATCATTGACATACTAAATAGTAATGTAAAAGGTGAATCAGCTGAAGTTGTAAAAGCAAAGTTACTAAATATTAAACAGAAAGACAGCTTCCCAATACACCACTGAAATTGACAATTTGCGTAAGCAATTAGAAACAATATATATTGACTTAGGCCTTTCAGCCGAAATTGCGGATAACTTCGCAACTAAAGAGTCAATACAAGCAATGACTAAAAATTGTGAATACGAAAAGCTATGAATAATACTCGTACCAATTACAATACATTCAGTGATGCAGCAGGAAAATACATACACTGCTCCACTGAAATGACAGGCAGTCCCAGTAGCGTCCTATATTTCAACAATGGACAACAAAACTACAGGGGAAATAACAACTATCGCGGCCATTACCGAGGCCGAGGCCGAGGTAACCGCGGTGGTTACAATACCAATTACAACAACAGAGGTAATTTCAGAGGAAATTACAGAGGAAGCAACCGAGGCAGGAATAATTCCAACCGAGGTAATAGACAAAATCAAAATAACAACAACAATAACAATGTCCGAGCAATCGAAACTGCTAGTACATCAAAAAATGCTACAGCTTCGGGAATCAATCTTCACACAATCAATCTTAACTTCAACATTTTTATACATGTGCATAATAATAATACGAATACAAAATTAACATTTTTAATAGATACAGGAGCAGATATTTCACTTATCAAAAACAGCTCAGATAATTTCCAAGACATAGACCAAAATACAATAACAAACATTTTTGGAGTTGGAGAAGGTTCAACAACCTCTCTAGGGCTAGTAAACATAGAACTAGTAACAAATAATTACATAATTCCACATAATTTCCATAGTTAATTCTAATTTCCCAATACCCACCGATGGAATCATCGGAATAGACTTTATAAAGAAATACAATTGCAAATTAGATTTTAATACAGAAGAAGACTGGTTAATTTTGCGACCAGACAATATCACTTGTCCAATAAACGTACCAATAACACATACAATAGGCAATAACTCAACGTTATTATCAGCCCGATCCGAAGTAGTCCGACTAATTAAATTAGATTCATCCGATGAATCAATCCGATACATCCTCATTGCTAATCAAGAAATAGACACAGGCATCTTTATTGCAAATACAATAACGACTAGTAAAAACACAGTAATTCGTATAATAAACACAACCAAAAGAAACCAAATAATAAATATTGATAAGATACAATTTGAAAGTCTTAACAAATATGAAATAGTAAAAACAATAGATATCGAAAAAAATGAACATATTTTACAAAAATTAAACAAAAATTTCCCACCATTGTTTAAAAAACAACTAAATAAATTATGCACAAATTACACAGACATATTCGGACTTGAAACCGAATCTATAAGTACCAATAATTTTTACAAACAAAAATTAAGATTGAAAGATGATGAACCGATATACATCAAAAATTATAGAATACCAGAATCACAGAAAGAAGAAATACACAGACAAGTTAACAAATTAATTGATGATAAAATAGTAGAACCAGCCGTATCTGAATACAACAGCCCATTGCTACTAGCACCGAAGAAATCATTAGCAGGTTCCGCAACAAAACGATGGCGACTTGTAATCGATTATAGACAAATTAATAAAAAGCTCTTATCAGACAAATTTCCACTTCCAAGAATAGACGATATTCTTGATCAATTAGGACGAGCAAGATACTTTTCGTGCCTAGACTTAATGTCAGGATTCCATCAAATAGAAAACTCAAGAAACGCAACGTCATTTTCAACGAGCAACGGCTCCTATCGCTTCACGCGATTACCCTATGGTTTAAAAATTGCGCCCAATTCATTCCAAAGAATGATGACAATGGCATTTTCTGGATTAGAACCTTCACAGGCATTCCTGTATATGGATTACTTAATAGTCATCGGTTGTTCCGAAAATCATATGATCAAAAATTTGAATAACGTCTTTGACCTATGTAGGAAAAATAACATAACACTACACCCAGACAAATGTTCATTCTTCATGCATGAAGTGACTTTTCTAGGTCATAAGTGTACTGATCGTGGTATTTTGCCAGATGATAAGAAATACGAAGTCATTGACAAATACCCCGTCCCTACGGACGCAGACAGCGCAAGAAGATTCATTGCATTTTGCAATTATTATAGACGTTTCATCAAAAATTTTTCTGACAACTCTCGTCACATAACAAGGTTATGTAAAAAGAATGTAAAATTCGAGTGGACTTCAGAATGCCAAAATGCATTCACATATCTCAAACAATCATTAATACAACCCACGTTATTACAATACCCAGATTTCAGCAAAGAATTTTGCATAATAACAGATGCAAGTAAACAAGCTTGCGGGGCAGTATTAACACAAACATACGATGAGATACAACTACCAGTAGCATATGCCTCTCGCAGCTTCACTAAGGGAGAAAGTAACAAACACACTACAGAGCAAGAATTACACTGGGCAATTAACTACTTCAGACCATACATATATGGCAAACATTTCGTTGTAAAAACAGATCATAGGCCTTTAACATACCTCTTCTCAATGAGAAACTCACTAGAATGAGACTTGATTTAGAATACCTTAAAGGAAAAGATAATCATGTAGCCGATGCGTTATCAAGAATAACCATCGATGAATTAAAAAATATGCAAAAACAAGTCTTGAAAGTCACTACAAGACAACAGAGTAGACAAAACCACTGCGCAGTAAATGAAAAAGAACAAGAAATTTTGCCAAGTCAAATACTTAAAAATGCTTTTAAGCCCAACGTATATGAAGTCATCAATAATGACGATGTACGAAAAATAGTGACCTTGCATATAACTGACACATTATGTTTCTTTAAACATGGTAAGAAAATTATTGCAAGAATTGAGATTAGCGACCTATATACTAATGGAACTCTCGACTTAGGTCAGTTCTTCCACAGGATTGTAAAAGAAGCCGGTATACTTGGTATCAGCCAACTCAAAATGGCACCGAGCGGAAAGATCTTTGAATTAATTTCAACTAAAACTTTCAAAAATATGGGCAATGAATTTTTAAAACAAATAAGATTAGCGCTACTCAAGCCGGTGACCACAATATCTGATGATATTGAAAAAGAAGCAATACTGTCTACATTTCACAATGATCCTATTCAAGGAGGTCATACTGGCATTTCAAGAACGCTAGCGAAAATCAAAAGACATTACTATTGGAAAGGGATGAAAAATTTCATATCTCAGTACATACGTAAATGTCCAGAATGTCAGAAAGCAAAACCAACAAAGCATATAAAGACCCATAATGCAGAAAAACAAACCAGAAGTAGCATTAACATGAGCAAATGAGAAAATATTTGCTAATTTTTTTGGGGACTGCCAAGGCATTTATTAAGCATTTTATTTGGTAATATACCTTACATGGGTATATATAATGTAAACGTGCACAAGTGTAAACGTTTTTTGGTCAATTAAATTAGAATAATTAAATCCCAACAACAAATCCCTATAAACTGCACAATCCCTACATAAAGGAAATTAAAGAATTGAGAGGAGCAAATTAAAAGTGAAAGACAAGAAAATGGAAGTTACAAAAAGTTCAGTGAAATTAAATTAGTGAAACAGAAATAAAACAAAGAATTAAACGAAATTACCGAAATTTAAGAAAGAAATAAGAAAAATCAAGAACATGAATTAGGAAAGAAAATAAATCACTATTAAATAAATTCAATTAAAATTAGCAACCGAAACCGGAAATAGAATTAAAATATTGAATGGCTTTAAAATTAAAGAAACAAAAATGGAACAAAACAAGTGTAGTTAAGGATAAAAAGAACGATAAAAAGAGCGGGTTACTATACCATCAGTGTAACCTCATTTTCATTAAATATACTGGCATTGAGGCATCATACACCTATAAGCTCTCAAAATTTCGTTCTTTCTATTACATTTTTTTATGCATTATTTATAAATCTTATTCATCTACGTAATAGGCAAGGGACTATAAATTAAATTCAATGTGGCTTTCTGATCAATGAGGGCTATATTATTTGGTCAACGAACCCCCCAACCCCGATTGTAAGCTAGCTGCAACTAGGGTCCCAATCGGCCAACAATTTAGCGAAGATCTCACCACTCAATCAAAATGGATGTTACAATATACAAGTTAATGCTTTAAAAATTAAACACTTCAAAGTAATTTCGGTGTTCTTTATTTAGATGTAAGATTGTGACTGATTTCTTTGATCAATGCTACCCCTAAGCTAAGCTGAGTTGGCTGCGGCGGCATCGGCGACAGTTGTAGCGGCGACAAAACTGCAGCTACAAGAAACTGCTGAGTGAGAAGTTTTGGCAAATGGTCAGCACCGGATGGCGTGATCGCTTCAGAGGCAGTGGAAGGGGAATTTAGGTTGTACCTCCTTTGGTTTATTCCCTTGGTCAAGGTCCTTGATCTGCGAACTAGGACCATCTGTAGTATAATATTCTTATTTTTCGACCGTAGGCATGAAATATCCAACTGATTAATAAAACCATTCCAAAAAGCGAGATGAGGGTGACCCGATTTATTGTGGTTTGAACATTTAGGTGATTTAGATGTTCAGTGTTGTTGATGTGGAGTGCCTCTACTGCTTCAAGTGATAGAATTTTTAGACGTTCAACTTCTGCTGGCGTTATTTGGATGATCGAGGTTCCCGGTTTCATTACAGTTACTTCTATATTTTCAAACTCCTTGTCATTTACAAACACAGTGTCGTTTGAGAAATAAATTAAGTATGTGGGTATTGGTGTCTTTCCAAGTGACTGTTCCGTTGAAATTGTTAAGTATTATTATGCCGTCGCCAACTCTTTCTATCTTGTTTATATGGTCAGCGTTGCTAAAGTTGCATGCTGCTTTCTTGCCCTGAACTAGTTTGGGGATACAATCTGTTTTACTTAAATTAACAATTTGGTTCTTATTACATATTTTTATGTTATTAAATGTTTTACAATCTTTTTGTATTCCGTATAGTTCTTTATCAAAAAGGAACATTTCATTTTCGTTTAGATGCACTATGACATTATTTTTTACAACAGGTTTTAGTATTATGTTCTGATAATTTAATTCTTCAATTTTGGGTACATTTACAATATAAATGAGTGTAGTTTTATTATGGAAAATCTATACATCTGAAAATTCCAGCATCTCTTCAATTGACAATTGTGACAGTTTACCGAATTTGAATATTTCATCAACTTGATTTACTTAAAAGCAATGTATTTACTATATTCAATCTTGCGCATTGTGTTGCATATTTAATATTATTGATTTCTTCCTTTATAAGCATAGCCTGGTTTTGTAAGCTTATCGCTATTTCATTACTTAGGAAACTGTCCTTTTTTATTGAATTTGTAAGATCGTTTGTTATTAAGGTAAGATCATTTTCAATGTAATAGGATAATTTGTCAAATGTATTTTCTATGAAATTAAGATCAATTATATGGACTATTTTTATGGTGGAGGTCCTTATTTTTCCTATCCCTTGGTAGATAGAAATTCCTTGGGCATCAGTATAATTGGTTACTTCTACGAATCCATCTCTTGTGGTCAGGCTCCCTAGTAATAATAATAACCTGAAAAATGATGTATGAATTTGGAGGATTATTTCCTCCTGTTCTGCTTCTGTTGCGAGGTCTTTGACAATTAAAGATGTAAATCTCGATTTAACGTTTCTCGTTTAACGTTGAGGGTAGATTTTCAGATGTGCAAATTAAGAATTCTCTTAAAAATTCGTTTAAAAAAATGTATTGTTTATTTAATTTTTAAAGTTTACAGAGTGATTTTTAATATAAGTATTTTAAGACCGGATCACCGATCAGATTTTATCTCAAGAATCGACTTGTGGCTTAAATTTTAAATCTTCTCTTCGAAACCTCGGCCAGGAGCTTTTTTGAAACTTTTTGAACTTTGAAAATAAAGCTTAATGCTGAAATTTTTCTTCTGCATTGTGAAATTCAATTATGCTGACCATTGCAGTTTGATTGATACGCAATTAGTTTAGTCCCCAATGCGCAATATGTCTGGTCTCCAAGAGGAAGCTGTGTTTACGTTAAGTTCGGTCAAGAGCTTTGTTTACGTTAAGTTTGGTTTATTTACAGGCCGGCGAAGTGCGACTTTGGGATCCAAGGCAAATCAATCGTTGAGATTGGATTTTGAAGAATTGTTTATAAATTGGTTAAGGGCCCCTGAATCTTGGGTTGGATAACCTTGGATAACCTGGGTTGCACACCTTTCTTTTGGAAAACGGGAAAAAACTTGGCGAGCAGCGAACGCATAACCTCGGACACTCGCCCTGCCAAAACTGGGAGAAGAAATAAAAATAGCCTCTACATGTGTACTTTCATCTATACTCTACATCTATATACACCACCACATATACAACTATATATATGAAGGTTATAGATACCAGTGCAACAACACTGTAGTCCTCTTGCGATAAGTGAGAGGTTTGGTTATATTATTTATATGTTTAATTGCAATGTTATGGCACTAGTACTGCATGTACGGATTCGTCGCTTTAACAAAACTAAATAAAAAAAAAGTGCAACAACAAAACAACTATAATTAAAGAATTAATACAAAATTCAACATACATAAATAGTCATGCCCAAACTTACATACACATACCTTCACAAAGTTACACATTATCAATTAATTAGTATTTAACAAGATTAAAAATAATGCAGAAAAACAAACCAGAAGTAGCATTAACATGAGCAAATGAGAAAAAATTTGCTAATTTTTTTGCTAATTTTTTTTGGGGACTGCCAAGGCATTTATTAAGCATTTTATTTGGTAATATACCTTACATGGGTATATATAATGTAAACGTGCACAAGTGTAAACGTTTTTTGGTCAATTAAATTAGAATAATTAAATCCCAACAACAAATCCCTATAAACTGCACAATCCCTACATAAAGGAAATTAAAGAATTGAAAGGAGCAAATTAAAAGTGAAAGACAAGAAAATGGAAGTTACAAAAAGTTCAGTGAAATTAAATTAGTGAAACAGAAATAAAACAAAGAATTAAACGAAATTACCGAAATTTAAGAAAGAAATAAGAAAAATCAAGAACATGAATTAGGAAAGAAAATAAATCACTATTAAATAAATTCAATTAAAATTAGCAACCGAAACCGGAAATAGAATTAAAATATTGAATGGCTTTAAAATTAAAGAAACAAAAATGGAACAAAACAAGTGTAGTTAAGGATAAAAAGAACGATAAAAAGAGCGGGTTACTATACCATCAGTGTAACCTCATTTTCATTAAATATACTGGCATTGAGGCATCATACACCTATAAGCTCTCAAAATTTCGTTCTTTCTATTACATTTTTTTATGCATTATTTATAAATCTTATTCATCTACGTAATAGGTAAGGGACTATAAATTAAATTCAATGTGGCTTTCTGATCAATGAGGGCTATATTATTTGGTCAACGAACCCCCCAACCCCGATTGTAAGCTAGCTCCAACAATTTAGCGAAGATCTCACCACTCAATCAACTGTGGATGTTACAATATACAAGTTAATGCTTTAAAAATTAAACACTTCAAAGTAATTTCGGTGTTCCTTATTTAGATGTAAGATTGTGACTGATTACTTAGATCAATGCTATCCCTAAGCTAAGCTGAGTTGGCTGCGGCGGCGTCGGCGACAGTTGTAGCGGCGACAAAGCTGCAGCTACAAGAAACTGCTGAGTGAGAAGTTTTGGCAAATGGTCAGCACCGGATGGCGTGATCGCTTCAGAGGCAGTGGAAGGGGAATTTAGGTTGTACCTCCTTTGGTTTATTCCCTTGGTCAAGGTCCTTGATCTGCGAACTAGGACCATTTGTAGTATAATATTCTTATTTTTCGACCGTAGGCATGAAATATCCAACTGATTAATAAAACCATTCCAAATAGCGAGATGAGGGTGACCCGATTTATTGTGGTTTGAACATTTAGGTGATTTAGATGTTCAGTGTTGTTGATGTGGAGTGCCTCTAGTGCTTCAAGTGATAGAATTTTTAGACGTTCAACTTCTGCTGGCGTTATTTGGATGATCGGGGTTCCCGGTTTCATTACAGTTACTTCTATATTTTCAAACTCATTGTCATTTACAAACACTGTGTCGTTTGAGAAATAAATTAAGTATGTGCCCACTAACTGGGTATTGGTGTCTTTCCAAGTGACTGTTCCGTTGAAATTGTTAAGTATTATTATGCCGTCGCCAACTCTTTCTATCTTGTTTATATGGTCAGCGTTGCTAAAGTTGCATGCTGCTTTCTTGCCCTGAACTAGTTTGGGGATACAATCTGTTTTACTTAAATTAACAATTTGGTTTTTATTACATATTTTTATGTTATTAAATGTTTTACAATTTTTTTGTATTCCGTATAGTTCTTTATCAAAAAGGAAAATTTCATTTTCGTTTAGTATTATGTTCTGATAATTTAATTCTTCAATTTTTTTACAATATAAATGAGTGTAGTTTTATTATGGAAAATCGATACATCTGAAAATTCCAGCATCTCTTCAATTGACAATTGTGACAGTTTACCGAATTTTAATATTTCATCAACTTGCTTTACTTAAAAGCAATGTATTTACTATATTCAATCTTGCGCATTGTGTTGCATATTTAATATTATTGATTTCTTCCTTTATAAGCATAACCTGGTTTTGTAAGCTTATCGCTATTTCATTACTTAGGAAACTGTCCTTTTTTATTGAATTTGTAAGATCGTTTGTTATTAAGGTAAGATCATTTTCAATGTAATAGGATAATTTGTCAAGTGTATTTTCTATGAAATTAAGATCAATTATATGGACTATTTTTATGGTGGAGGTTCTTTTTTTTCCTATCCCTTGGTAGATAGAAATTCCTTGGGCATCAGTATAATTAATTACTTCTACGAATCCATCTCTTGTAGTCAGGCTCCCTAGTAATAATAATAACCCGAAAAATGATGTATGAATTTGGAGGATTATTTCCTCCTGTTCTGCTTCTGTTGCGAGGTCTTTGACAATTAAAGATGTAAATCTCGATTTAACGTTTCTAAAGTGTTGAGGGTAGATTTTCTGTATTTCTCCCATTATTTTTTCTTCAGTAAAGATTCCGTTTATAACTGATGGATTAAGATATTTTTTAGTATTTTAACAAGTGTTTCACTATCGTACTCTGGTTGGCTTATGGTGTGTCTGTGTGTGGGATGCGGTATGCTGAAATTGTAGTCTGTGTCAGTCCCTATTTTTATAAAGATTTGATTTTTAAACGCATTTATAGGTACCTCAATACCCCAAAAAAAGCAGCAATGAGCATAATCCCCCAAACGCAAAATTTGTGAATGACAAAGTGGCAGAGTCGAGTGTTTTCAGCTCCCCAATTGCAAGACAATGGATTTAGGATTCAGGCTGTTTCCCATAATTACGACAAATTTGGTGACCCTGGTTTGATAGGATATCCCCTTATATACCTTTTTCCAACAGCCGCTTGAAGTCGCATCAATAAAAAAGTTAAAGCGTTCAGACTAATAGAAAAGTATTATTATTTATTTACGTTATTTACGTATAACGTATTACGTTATACGCGTCGGCTACAACCGGGTCTGTAAAGTAATTCATGATTGTATTCTTCTAGATAGTTTTTCCACCTTTTTACTCTACCGTTTCCATTCCCGTTACTACGAGAATGCGTTAAGGGCTCGTGGTCAATGCAAATTTTCACACTTGCTTTACCGTACAGGTAATTTTTGAATTCTTTTAATGCCCATATTAACGCTAGCATTTCTTTCTCGTTTGTTGCGTAATTCTGTTTTGTGGTTGAAAGTGATCTGGACAAGAAAGCGATTGGCTTGTCCTAGTACCGCCCCTATTGCGTAATTGGATGCGTCCGTGGTTAGCTGAAATTCTTTATTTTAGTCAGGGTATTGTAGTATTACGTCTTTAGACACACGTGCGTTCTGTAGTTTGTTAAATGCCTCTAACGCTTTTTGATTAAGGTCAATTAATTTCTTTGCAGACTCTCTCTTGGACACACGTTCATCTTCCCCTCTTAAAAGGGAGCTAAGTGGTTTTGCTATCTTAGCGAAATCTTTAACGAATTTTCTGTAATATTATAACTAGCTAAGCCAAGCTAGCTAAGAACTCGCATTTGTCTAACTGGCATTTCATGTTAGCTTCATGCAAGGTTCTGAAAATTTTTTCGAGATTTTGGGTGTGCGATTCACTTTCTTCACTAAAGATAATAATATCGTCAATATAAATGTAACATATTTTACCAATATGTTCATGAAGTATATCATCGAGCGCGAGTTATACAATTGCTCCCTCTTACCCCTTCCCCTGCATTTATAAGCAACACATCCCCAATAACACATAATTCACAACTGTCCCATCAGTGTGGACTGCGATCCACGCTAATGTAAAATAAACAAAAAAGAAAGTATCAAATGGACCAAAGAACACTTTGGCCACCAAAGCCGCAACCATATTATATAAACAGAGAATACACTTAAGCTGAGCTAAGAAGAAACCACATACATATATATACCCCAATAATGTAAACAGAGAAACACTCAAGATATAAGGACTAACCATCTACTCGGACTCGAATTTGTTCTTGGTTCGGTACTGTATCTATCTTTTGAAATACATGTACATAAACACGTAATTGGCGCAGTCGGTATTCGAATAAAAACCTTCAGCCGGAAAATATAAATAAGTGGAAACGAAAATTTTTCCGCACAATAAATTTTCTGGCTGAAACAAACTTTGATTGTGCCATTAAATAGAGAAAATCGCAATATTGTCACAAACCAGTCAAGACAATACAGTGTGTATAGTGAAGTGTGTAATAGTCGAAAATTTCCAAAAACAACAAACCCCAAAGTTAAAAACCAAAACTTCATTAAAAAAAAGAAAGTTACAAAGATGGCAACAGAAAATCAAGCTCAGTTGTTCATTCAAGCACTTACCCAAATTATAAGAAATGAGCAAGCGGATAGAAACACCAACAGCCCTATGACGAGGAGAAGAAATAATATTGAAAAAGAGACTCGTTATCTTCCAACCTTTACTGGACAGGAGGGAAGGAGGTAGGTAGCTTCGGTAGACCAGGTGATGAGAGAATATGGAGACGACGCAGACCAAGTCTTCAGCGTGGTGTTCAACACAGAAATACAAGGCCAAGCCAGTTCAATGCTCAACATAAACACACCAACAACATGGGACCAGTGCAAGGAGAAGCTGAGACACCATTATCGCCCCAGACTGGATCAAATGGGACTGACAAGGAAGATCAACAACCTAAGGGTCACTAGCATCAGAGATCTGGACATAAAAGTGAGATTCATTGTAGAAGAAATAACAGATTTTGCGGTTTTCGAAAATAACGAAAACCTTGTTAACATTTTAAGCTCCTTACTAATACAAAGAATTAAGGAATTGGCAGCAGGGTCAATGGCGGTTTCGCTAATGCCACTTACAACAGTACAGGCAGTTAGGAATGAGATAGCCAAATACATGGCCCTAAATTTCGGAAACTTAAAAAACATAGGCAACAATAATCCAAGCAATAACTCTTAACAAAACAACGCAAACCAACAGCAGACAGTCACAAGAAATAACTACAGAGACAATAACAGACAACGAAGCCAGAATACAAGACAAACTAATAACGGACAACAGAACCAAAATCGAAATCAAAATTACAACAACCAACAACAGAACCAGTGATATTTTAATAATTATCAACAGCCTCGAAACCCAAGTTATAACCAAATAAATAGGAACCAAAGCCAAAATATAAGATTTGACAATCCCCCAGAAGCCATGAGTGTGGACAACTTGGCAGAAGAAAATAATGAGGGCACGGAGGAGGAAGATACTCAAGCATTTTTTACACAGTAGCCTCGGACGCACGTAAAATGTACATAGAAGGAACCATAGAGGGACGCAGATTTTTATTTCTAATAGACACAGGATCCATAATTAGCATAGTAAACACAAAAAAAGTAGAAGAAGACCTTTATAAAAAAATAAAAAAGTATACAAAAACCATTCATACCATTAAGTCGGAATTTGAAGCCAACAGCTTCTTGGTAATGACAGAAGCACCAAGTGAATTCTAATATTCACAAAAAGTACGTTCAAGGTGGGTAGCCTTGCCCCTAGACAAATCGTACGCTTTCCTATTGGGCATGGATTTTATCCAAAGAAATGTAAAATGTATAAATATTAAAGAAAAAACAATAAAGCTACTAAATGATGTCGAAATACCACTCTTGTCTAAGGCCCCAGAGGTGGCTTGTGTACTCGAAGTAAGCGAAATTGAAGACTTCAACACAGTAGAATTTAACACAGTGGAAATAGTAAATTCACTAAAGAAAAAATTTAAAATAGTATCAGTTGACAAACACAAGCACAGTTGTGCATAGTATAAGAACAATAACAGAGCAACCAATAAACTCTAGAATTTATAGGTGTTCTCCAAAAAATGAGGAAGAAATTAGAAAGCAAATAATAGAAATGGAAAAAAACGGGATAATAAGAAAAAGCAGAAGCAAGTACAGTTCACACCCAGTGTTGAAATTCCTAAAAATTCGACAAAAAAAATATTGTGTGACAACGGATGCAAGTAATTTTGCTGTCGGGGCAGTTTTGGCACAAAGATAAATAGTTTCTGGCCATCGTTTTTGCGGTGGACTACTTTAGGCACTATTTGTTTGGTTCACAATTCCAAATAATAACAGACCACCAAACAATAAGCTACTTAAGCATAAAATATAAGGGAAAAGACATTAAAGATAAACATAAGAGATGGATCTTAAAACTCCAAGAATTCGATTACGGGATTCAGTATTTAAAGGGAAAAGACAATAAAGTCGCAAATTTCCAGAGTAGACAAGAGACAGCACCGTTGATAAACAAAGACAATGCTGAAGAATCAAATTTAGAAATGACAGACACTATTCATTCGCCAGACGAGAACGAGCCAATAGATTTTTTCATAAAAGAAGATATTGTAAACAAATACAAGACGAAAGTTATTATCACCCATTCGGCAAGGGATGATGTGGTCAGTAGCAATGGTAGAAAAATAATAGAAATAAACCCAGCAGACACAGCATTGGATATTGAGCAAAAATTGCAAAACAACATTGGAAAAGGGAAAATCGGAGTGTACTCCGAGGTACCAGACTCGATATATTATAAAATACAATGCATTTTGATTGACCTTTTTAGAGATGCAAAACAAATCAAATTTATAACGTGCACAAAAAGAGTCGTAGAAATAGAAAGTGAAGAAGAACTTCACAAACAGATTGAACTTTACCACACAAAAGAATCACTACAAAATTACGAGAACACATTAATTTGGTAATATCAAACTGTAGAAGATGTAGAGAAACAAAATACGATAGAAACCCAATAAAACCCAAATTCATAATTACAGAAACACCACAACATAAAAACCAAACAATACATTTAGACATTTTACATATCAAACATAGATCATTTGTTACAATAATAGACAAGCTAACAAAGTTCGCAACAGCATACAACATAAAAGATAGAAATTGGAGAGCAAAAATTCAAATTATCATCGACCAATTCGCCAAATTTGGTAACCCCAGTAAAATAATTATGGACAATGAATTTAGAGTAGAACAGATATTGAACTTTTTAAATAAGGAAGATGTTGAAGTACTTTTGACAAAGCCGAATGCACATACAGGGAATGCTGACATAGAAAGATTACATTCAACTCTAATTGAGATAGTAAGCGGGGTAGATGAGGATGTTTCAATAGAAACCAAAATTCAGATTGCTATAAGCATATACAACAGAAGATACCATACGACAATTCAATGTTCACCAGAACAGGCAAAAAACGAAAAAAATGCAGAAGAATTACATAAAATAATAAATAAATATAAAGAAAAAACAATAAACAAAAGAAATGAAAAAAGAAAAAATAATAAAGAAAAAAGAAATAAAGGTCCAATAAAAAACTATAAGCCACTCAGACATAGGACGAACCTTATTTCAGACATGCAGGGCTTGAGAATGTTCACCCTTGCAATATTAAGAGACCACTAAAAATGGAAATGACAGGCAAAAGAAGAAATGAGGAGAGGAAAGAACAGGAAAAAAAAAAAAAAGAAAAAAAAAAATCAACATGTCAGTAATAATAACTCCACATTCGCAGTGCGTTGCAATGATTTTCCTAACAATGATGGCAATGGGTCATGCTAGACTACAAGTGGTCCCGATACAGGAAGAAGCAGGATACGTGCCGATACACATGTATGCAACGGAAATCGTAAACGAAACCATAATTATTTTACATATTATAGACGTTAATCAGATCACTAACATTATGGATAAGGTAGAAAATAATATAAAAAACGTAGAAATAGCAGACAGAGAATTAATCGCGGACGAAATAAACTTGATTAGAGCAAAAATTAAATCAATCACACCATATACCAGAGAACGAAGGGGACTGGTGAATGGTGGATGCACAGTATACAAATGTCTTTTTGGACTAATGGACAATGAAGACAGAGAAAGTATAATTGATCACTTGGACATACTAGACAAAAACAATAATGCACTTATACAAAATATAAACAAACAAATACATATCAACACTCATTTCAACGATACTATAAATAAATAAGCAAACACAATAGTACAGGACAGAAATATTATACAAATTGCAACGGCAAGAATGAAAGATGAAAACAAAGACAGCACTGGATGGAAATTAAAACAACACTGGCAACATCATTCAAGAACCATAGCCCATACGTAACCCTAGTGAGGCAACTGGAAGAAACAACATACCCCGGTAGCATAAGTAAGTTTATAGAAAAACTAGAAGCACAATACTGGAATATTTGTGACAAACTAGAATTAGAAAACGACCCTTTCGATAAGTTAAACTACACCGAAATGTTAAAAAGAACAATTAAAATTACAATAGATCGAAAATTGCCAGATAGAATGTACATGTCATTAGCACGTAAAAATATTTATACCATTGCCAATTTAAAACAAGCCACGATGGAGTTAGGTCTATATGACAGTAACACCGAAGATCAATACTTTAATAAATTAGACAAGCACAAGCAAAAGAACAAGGGAAAAATAAATCAAAACATTAATCAAAGATACTTTAACAGCAGACATAATAGTTATGGCACTTACTACCCTGTAACAAATCAAAATATAAATCAATTTATGACCAAAATCAATTCATGGCTCGTCCTATACCTCCTAATCAGAGGGGAAATTATTACACTTGTAGAAGGGATTTAACACAAGGCAGACAAAACAATCCTCTCAATTTTCAACCTTCAACTTCAAATAATAGGCCGGTAAAAAGACAACGAGAAAGTCAGAGTGGGCAAAGCAGGATGGACATAAATTTTCATCAAATCGCATCGGACAATCAGGAAACACGGGAAAACAAACCAGTCCCTATGTTCTAATAAGTTATCATAACAACTACTATAAAGGAATGATCGACACAGGTTCCTCGATCAATATCATAAAAGAAAACTTTGCAAACCTAGAAGAAAAAGAAGAAGATTTGATAGTATATACCATAAAAGGGCCAATAAAATTAAAAAGAAGCATTATGATGAAACCCACTCCAATATGTCCGTCCGTACAAAAATTCTATGTCCATAATTTTTCCGATAGTTATGACTTCCTGTTAGGTCGAAAATATCTCAAAGAAACGAAGGCAAAAATTGACTACGAAGAAGAAACTGTAACTCTAGGTTCAAGAACCTACAGATTTAGGTACGAAGAAGAAATAGTTGAAACCGCATCCACAAAATGCATTAAACCCAAGCTTAAACCCTGGCCTAAACCCAAGCCTAAACGCAAGCTTAAACAAAAGGGGGAGACCGCATCAGCAAAATGCCGCGCTCCAAAAGTAAACATTGACACAATGGACAATGATATAAAGCACATTGATCCAAAATCAGTTGACAAAGATATAGTCAATTTCGCGATAAATAATGAATTACGCAAATGTAAGACTCGAACATTTAAATGTAGACGAAGTTGAATGTTTAAAGAAGGTCCTATATGAATATCGAGACATTCAGTACAAAGAAGGAGAAAATTTGACCTTCACAAGTACTATTAAACATGTTATCCAAACTCAACACGAAGATCCAGTTTACCGAAAACCTTATAAATACCCCCAAATACCACCAAGAAGTCAACAAGCAAATTAAAGAAATGATAGAACAAGGTATAATTCTTCTCCCATTTGGGTGGTCAACGAAATAGCTGCCAGCGACAAATTCCCCATCCCTAGAATGTATGAGATATTGGATAAACTTGGACGATGCCAATATTTTACAACAATTGATCTAGCCAAAGGATTTCACCAAATTCAAATGGAGGAACACATTCTATCTCTAAGGAAAGTCTTTGGGAAACTCAGGGATGCTAACGTAAAATTACAGCTAGACAAATGCGAGTTCATGAAAAAGGAAACTAAATTCCTGGGACACATTGTAACCACGAACGGCATCAAACCCAATCCAAATAAAACTAATGCCATCACAAATTTTCCATTACCTAAAACACCAAAACAAATAAAAACATTTTTGGGATTATGTGGGTTCTACCGCAAGTTCATTCCCAACTTTGCTAAGGTAGTTAAACCTATGACCCTTAAACTAAAGAAAAGTGCAGTAATCGATACCAAAAGTAAAGACATTAATCATTCGAAAGGCTAAAAGTTCTAATAACTTCAGACCCCATACTAATATATCCAGATTTCTCAAAGCCATTCTCTCTGACAACTGATGCAAGTAATTTTGCTATTGGTGCTGTGCTATCTCAAAATCATAAGCCCATCTGTTATGCCAGTAGAACATTAAATGAGCATGAGATCAATTACGCTACAATCGAGAAAGAATTATTAGCTATCGTTTGGGCAACGAAATATTTCAGGTCATATTTATTCGGTAGACCATTTGAAATATTAAGTGATCATAAGCCTTTAGTGTGGCTTAATAATATTAAAGAGCCAAACATGAAGTTACAAAGATGGAAAATAAAATTGAACGAATTCGATTACAAAATTAAATATCTTCCGGGCAAGGAAAACCATGTAGCCGACGCCCTTTCCCGCACAAAAATCGAAGAAGCCATGCTAGGTGAAGTCGCAGATAGCGCAAACGCAACAGTCCACAGCGCGAGCGAAGACAATTTAAATTACATATCAATAACCGAAAGACCACTTAATTATTTCTATAGACAGCTAGAACTAGAAAAGGAAACAACGACACGACCAACGTAAGCCATTATTTTCAAAAATTAAAAATCCAGATAATCTATAAAGAAATGACAATTGAAGTCGCCAAAAACATCATTAAGGAATATTTGTGCACTAAAAACAGCGCTATTAACTTCCATAATAATGAAGATTTTATGATTTTCCAAAGGGCATACACTGAAATCATAAGCCCTAACAGTTTTACCAAATTACTAAGATGTACCAAAAAACTAATAGATATCCTAAAATACGCTGAATTTAAAGACCTAATATTGGAAAGTCATAAAAAAGTTCTACACCCGGGAATAGAAAAAAACACTAACTGGTTTAAAGAAGAATACTATTTCCCAGATAGCCAAAAATTAATACAGAATATCATTAACGAATGCGAAATCTGTAATATAGCGAAAACAGAACACAGAAATACGAAATTGACATTTGAAACAACTCCAGAGATATTCAACGCAAGAGAAAAATACGTAATAGATTTCTATCTCACTGGAAACCAAATATTTCTATCATGCATAGACATCTATTCGAAATTTGCATCACTCTTTGAGGTGAGAAGTAGAGATTGGTTAGAGGCAAAGAGAGCTATAACGAAAATATTTAATAACGTGGGAAAACCACAAGAAATAAAAGCGGACAAAGACTCAGCATTCATGTGCATAGCTCTGCAAAATTGGATAAGATCTGAAGGAGTAAACATATCCGTCACTACAAGTAGAAACGGAGTATCCGATATAGAGAGATTCCATAAAACAGTAAACGAGAAACTATATATCCTCAATATAGAGGATATATATAAATATAAAATTTGAAAGAATTTCGGCAGACATCTTGTTGTATGCAGGAAGCCCTGACTTTAATGTCCAGTAAAATAAAATCGACAAAATCAATAAACTTAATGAGAAAAGACATGAGTTTGAAATTAACACAAGATATAGACAAACCCCACTTGTAAAAAGCAAGGTAACCAACCCATTCGGGAAAACAGGACAAATTGAACAATTGGACGAAAAACATTTCGAAGAGACAAATCGCGGTAGGAAAATCCTACACTATAAGTCAAAATTTAAAAAGCAGAAGAAAATTAATAATAGTAAATACGATAATTCCAGACAACCCGAAGAGAGTTAAGCGATGCCACATACTTCCCATATTACTTATTTGTATGATACCCCTTGTCACCATGGTCCAATCAAGTAATATAGTAGTAAACCCACTCAGTGCCAAGAATGGATACCTTATATTCCAAACAGGAACAATAGAAATTCCGATAGGCTACGAATACCATTACTTAAGCTAAACATAACGAAGACAATGCTAACATTTGACAACCTAGTAGAAGAGGCAAATAATTTTTCAAACGTGCCCCAAATTCAATATCTAGCCGAGAAACTAAAAAGGGAAATCAATGGAATAAGAATCATTAAACGAAGTAAAAGAGGCCTTTTAAATGTAGTAGGAACAGCGTATAAATATTTATTTGGCATCTTAGATCAGAACGATAAAGATGAGTTGGAAGAAAAAATCAACAACCTTTCAGAAAATTCCGTGAAAACCCACGACTTAAACATGGTTATAGATGTAATCAACAGCGGAATAGACATTATTAACAAGCTCAGAATAGAGAAAGAAAAGAACCAATAGATCGCGATATTAATATTCAATTTACAACAATTCACAGAATATATAGAAGATATCGAATTAGGAATGCAACTAACTAGACTAGGAATCTTTAACCTGAAACTATTAAAACATGATTACTTGAAACAATTAAACTCAGAAAAAATGATAAAGATAAAAACATCAACTTGGCTTAAGACAGATACAAACGAGATCTTAATTATTTCCCATGTTTCAAGCGAAATCACAAAAGTTCCAATCTTTCAATCATTTCCTTACCCAGACGAACACGGTTACATTCTAACTGAGCAAATATTTTATAAGTCTTATATTTTCAATAATCAAGTATACCATAAGGATACAGAGTTAGTAATATATGGCAAATGTATAATTGGACTAATCAAACAAGAAGAAACTCAGTGTAAATACCTAAGACTCATAAAAATTTTCAGATCAATTACATAGAACCAAATATACTAATTACATGGAATCTACCAGAAACAGCTATCAATCAAGATTGTACTAACAACAATATTGTAATATCAGGAAATAACATTGTAAAGATTAAAAATTTTACAATCCAAATTGATGAATTCATAATTTCAAACAATCTAGCAGATTTTACGCAAACAATTTACATTACTAATAATGTTACAAGATTAGAACCAATATCCCATATACTAACAAAGGAATTAATAAACGCTCATGTAAAAAATTACAATACATTCCAAAATATATGAGTTACAACTTTCGGTGTTATGATAATAAGCTTAGCCCTGTACCTAGCATATAAGTTCAAGAGTATCCCTAATATTCTAAACAAAACGAAGAAAATTCGACACCAGAACTCAATGTAAAAGACCACAGCCAACCCGAAAACAACATAATGATGTATCCAATTTTAACGATCTGAGGACAGCCCAAAGTCAATGGTTGTTGGAGTGACATATCCTCGAGTCCCTTAGACTTAAGCATATGCCTACTGAGCATATACACAGTATAAGCAATACACCCCACACTACCCATTATGTACCCAAGCAATAACAGCTAAGAACCAATACAGGATGTTATTCAAACAAATCACCCACTGGTAGACTAAACAATCTTTGTCCATGCCCCAAATAATTGTCACTTTCGGACTCGCAAACTCGAAAACAAAAGTTTTAAATTTCATAAACAAAGTCCTAAGAACCTAAGAGTACTTGTATCCAAGAGCGATTGCACTTGAATCCAAGAGAAATGCAGATAACTCTAAAGCTCCCTCTCTTCAAAGTCCATATATTGAAAAGCTCGAGGCCGAGGCTTGAACGTCAATCAATCTAGATCAATAAGCAGAGTTCAGTTTGAGACTTAAAATAAGAAGGTCGGTGTTCTCCAAAAATAAAGTGTTGTAATTATTCAGTTAATAAAAATTATATTTTTTTGACTTATGGAAATTACCAACATCTAATTATATACATAAAATATTATATGTATATCAGTGTTCATTTGTGAACAGCTTATGTTAATGCTACTTCTGGTTTTTTTTCTTTATTTTTAATCTTGTTAAAAGCTAATTAATTGATAATGTGTAACTGTGTGAATGTATGTGTATGTAAGTTTGGTCATGACTATAAAGTTGTTTTGTAGTTGCACCGGTATTTATAACCTTCATATATATAGTTGTATATGTGGTGGTGTATATGGATGTAGAAGTTATATTTTTATTTCTTCTCCCAGTTTTAGCACGGCGAGTGCGCGAGGTTATGCGTTCGCTGCTCGCCAAGATTTTTCCCGGTTTCCGAAAGAAAGGTGTGCAACCCAGGCTACCCAAGGTTATCCAACCCATGATTCGGGGCCCTTACCCAATTTGTAAACAATTCTTCAAAATCCAATCTCAACGATTGATTTGCCTTGGATCCCAAAGTCGCACTTCGCCGGCCTGTGAATAAACCAAACTTAACGTAAACACAGCTCCCTCTTGACCCAAATTAACGAAAACATAGGTTCCTCTTGGAGACCAAACATATTGCGCATTGGGGACCAAACTTATTGCGTATCAATCAAACTGCAATGATCAGCATAATTGAATTTCACAATGCAGAAGAACAATTTCAGCATTAAGCTTTATTTTCAAAGTTCAAAAAGTTTCAAAAAAGCTCCTGGCCGAGATAAAATCTGATCGGTGATCCGGTCTTATGATCGGTGATCCGGTCTTAAAATACTTATATTAAAATCACTCTGAAAACTATAAAAATTAAATAAAAAATAAATTTTTTGAAATGAATTCGTAAGAGAATTCTTAATTGGCGCCCACGAATGGGGCGGTGCTAACGAAAGTTCGGACTAAAAAGATTCGGTGAATAAGAAGTCGAATCATAATTCACGGACTCGCGCCGCCAACCCAGTAGTGAATGTTCAGTTGAAAACTAAAGGTAGATGATAAAAAGTCATACCATCACCACGAACTAAGTACTACAGTGAAATATTTTTTGTGAAAAAATACAAAAAATCCACTAACCAATAATAGTTAAAATTCTGATGAGAAATAAAGGTGGACGATAAAAAATTACACCATAATCAAGAATGAAGTGCTATAACCAGACAATTTATATAAAAAAAAATAAAGGACGATAAACACAAGCTATACAGAGAGATAAAAAAAACATCTTAACCAGTGAAACAAAAAATTTGTGAAAAACGAAAAAATCAACAAATCATCTACTAAGAAGGAAGGGCTGAGGGCAATCCCTCGCCAAAACACCATTCAATCAAAAAAAAACCTAAAAAAGAAGGAAGGAAGAGATGAGGGCCATCCCTCGCTACCAATAAACAAACACCTGGAGAATCAGAAACAATTATAGGTGGATCTGTTGTGAGCAAAAATAAAAATACTAATATAATTACTTTTAAGTTAAATAATTGTGGCGAGTTAAAATTTTGTAGTTGAAGGAAAACAAAAAATTTGTGTAAGCAATCAATCGGCAATTAAGAGAAATTACGTTTAAGAAGTAAATTCACCCTGGAAGATTTAATAAAGCAATTTAACCAATTAAAAATGGCGAATACGAGTAATCCATCAGGCAGCATTTCGGCAAATGTCCAATTACAACAACAGGTCCTTTTGACATCAGAACTCAAAAAACAAATATTAACCACCGAAATAGACTCCTTAAAACAGGAGATAATATCAGTGAAATTTCAACTACAAGCAAATGAAAACAAGGTAGAGGAATACAAAACTCAGGAAGTTGATAGAACCATAGTGTGTTACGAATCATATGAGAGATAATCAAATCGGTACCAGAATTTAAGGAACAAATAGAACAGTACGTTAGTTGGAGAGAGGTCGCAGAAAACGCGATGGGACAATATGTTATAAAAAGTAAAAGATACTTCGCAGCGCTATCAATCCTCAGAAACAAAATAACAGAAAAAGCGAACGACGTATTGACTATACATGGCACTGTATTACACTTTGATGCCATTTTAGCAAGGTTAGATTTCGTGTTCAGTGACCGAAGACCACTGCATATAATAGAGCAGGAACTAAGTATCTTGACACAGGGAAAAATGACCATTATGGAATATTATAACCAAGTTTACAGGTAGCTGACTTTGCTGACCAATAAAACCATTATGACATATGGACGGAACCAAGCTATTACTAACGAAATTAATAACAGACACAGACAAAACGCCTTAAGAGTTTTCAACGGCCCAATATCAGCCACTCTATATTCCATGAATCCGAACGATCAGAGATATCATGATTCGAATTTTCAAAACAAACCCGGTCCCAATTACCGGTACAACCGAAATAATATGAACCTCAACAAAAACAATTTCTCACAACAAAATCAGAAACCGACCCTAGATTTTAACAAGAATCAATGGGGTCATCAATGGGGCCAGAATAATAACTGGAAACCAAATAATAATCGTCAATACCCAACTACAGAACCAAAACTTACCGCCCGTCAGTTATAAGCAAAACAATAATTACAGATGCGACAACAACAACAGGAATTACAGACAATACCCAAATCATTACAATCAAGGAAATAGTCCCAACCGGTATAAACCACCGGTTGTAAACACCGAGAACCAGAAAAATTATCAACAAAACGGACCGTTAGAGAGAATGCCTACCGGTTCAATTAACCAACCGGAACCAAAGGCAATGAGGGTAAATAATAAATAATACTAATCGATACTGGAGCCACAGAATGTTATATAAAAAAGAGAATCCACCCGAATAAATATGAATTACCAATACCCAAAAGAGTATCGACCATTAATGGTCACACCATTATTAAATATTACCATAACATAGTTATATTTAACGTTAGACAGAGATTCTATGAAGTAGAGGGTTTAGAATATGATTTATTAATAGGATGTAACCGCTTGAAAAGAATAGGTATTAAGATCGATATACAAAAGGTATATAAGGCATCGAATAAAGCATTATTAACAAAAACGAACAGGAAGTACTTACAGCAGAATCAGTTATCCTGAGCATGCCGGCGTAGAAATATCCGCCATTAACGAGAATATAAATAGCTTAGGATATTGTTATCCTGAGCACGCCTGCGTAGAAATATCCGCCACCAAAAATAATGTATCCAACTTGGGAGTCGAAAATCCCGAGAACGCCAGCGATATCCCTTCCGCTAACCAAAAGTATACTAGTTTCGGGTTACAAAATCCGGAACACGCCGTCAATGATAATTCCGACACTTATCCTCCAATCAAACTGAAAAATTGGAGCTAAAATAGATGTAGAAAAAGGTATTCTAGAATATAATGAAAAAAAAGAAAAACTGGAATATTATGATAATGAGGAGAAAAGCGTTTTGTGTGTAATTGGAGAAAATAATACTCTTCCATTAAAGAAATATATTATAAAAAAATACTTTGATGAACAAATAGAAGAAAAAACTGAATCAGTTATTGCAGAAAGAAGTAATTATAGCTATAGATCTTATGATCTCAAGAACGCCGACGATGTTAATTCCGTCAAATTTAAATTGAATTGTTTGGGATCAAAATATCCTGAACACGCCGACGTTGTTAATTCCGTCAAATTAAAATTGAAAAGTTTGGGGAATAAAAATCCCGAACACGCCGACGATGTTAATTCCGTCAAATTAAAATTGAAAAGTTTGGGAAAAAAAAATCCAGAACACGCCGACGTTGAATTATCCGTCAACAATAAAACTAATAGTTTGCGATCCACAAATCCTGAGCAAGGCGTCGTTGTATTTTCCGACAAAGAAATAAATTCATAATTTGAAAATAATTTCAAATCAAAGTTTTTGAAAATAAAATTATGAATAAAATTGAAAAGTAGCATTCCAAAATAGATTTGCAAATTCCTTTCTAAACCGATATTAGAGGAGAAATAAATACTGACAATGACAGGGCAATTCATAACAAACAATATCCTCATGCTATGTCGGTCTCAGATTTCGTTAATAATGAAATCGACAGAATGTTAAAAGAGCAAAAAACCAAGAAGAAGCCCCTATAATTCACCAGCCTTAGTAGTACCCCAAAAAGGTCAAAACGAAGATGTTGCACCAAAACATCGACTAGCTATAGCTGGACTATAAAAAATTAAACGAAATCACAAAACATAAAAACAGACCCTAATAAAAGACCACAGTGGGAAATCAAATACGACTTAGAAGTTATCGGCACCGTGTGGAAGTTGTTATCTGAAACTCCGGATCATGATGACTTCGTCAAAATTAAAATTAAAATCAGTGAATTAATAGAAAAAAATAATAATAAACAATTTATTATCAACTTAAAATTGTTCAAAGAAATATAATCTCTTTCTGACCAATTTAAACATGTATTTATCGATCAAGATTTACCATTAAGAAAGCAATGCCTAAGACTTTTAACATTGAATTTGCAAAATTTAATCGATACTATCACATTGGCGAAAATTTATGTCTTAATACTAAAAATTTAAACAATGAAGACATAAAAGAAGTACTAAATCACGAACAAAGACCGGTAATCATTGCAGACCTAATGGATATCTGAGTATTCAAAATCGCACTACACAAAGAACTCTTAATAATTTATATAAAATACCCTATAATTGATAACAGATGCGATATATATTAGCTAAAGCCATTTCCCAAAGCGATGGAAAACTAATAATAAGTAATGAAGTCGCAAAATGCGATAATACGTATTATGAAATGTCTACATTTAAGACCGAACTCTTTAACAGTTAAGGTATAATAAATCAGGGAAAAACCTGTTTTAGACAATTATTAATTAGAGAGAAATCAACTTGTAAGAAAATAAGAGAAAAAAATAAGAAATTAGATATTATCCAACTCCTATTTAAATGGATCATTTCTAATAACATTTAATAGTACAACCACAATTAACAACATTTCATATACCAATTCAGAAAGTAAAATTCTGGATTACATAACTAAAAACCATTTTACAAGTTATGAAATATCTAATTACATATTGCCAAATAACTCGGAACTCTCTCTTGATAATGTAAACATTCTAAACCCTTTCGTTCAAATTAATAATACCAGGATATCACTTTCCCATATATTATTAATTGTAATCGCTTTATACATCATTTTTGTTTTAATATATATTTAATTTTTAAATACAAAAAATTTATATTTGTAACCAAAAAACCACGGCCAGAATGCGAAAACATCTTGAATCAAACATAATTTTTAACAGAATTAAGAGATCACCTAAATGGCACTCGAGAAGGGGGAGAGTTATCCAACCCATGATTCAGGGGCCCTTTCCCAATCTCAACAATCAAACTTAACGTAAACACAGCTCCCTCTTGACCGAACTTAACGTAAACCCAGATTCCTTTTGGAATTTCAGCATTAAGCTTTATTTTCAAAGTTCAAAAAGTTTCAAAAAAGCTCCTGGCCGAGGTTTCGAGGATAAGATTTAAAAGTTAAGCCACCAGTCGATTCCTGAGATAAAATCTGATCGGTGATCCGGTCTTATGATCGGTGATCCGGTCTTAAAATACTTATATTAAAAATCAGTCTGTAAACTTTAAAAATTAAATAAACAATACCTTTTTATTTAACGAATTTGTAAGAGAATTCTTAGTTTGCACATCTGGCGAGAATGCATTTCTTTTTTTGCACATAACCCCGATCTAAGTCACTGTATAGCCCTATCCGCAGAGACGTGCACTCTAACAGCTAGATTTGCCTCCTATATTTATTTATTTCTTTTCACAAACCCACGTTTTTCTTGAAGATAAAAAACCTTTTTTCGCAGACTCCACTTCTGATCGTTGAGACGGCCAAAAGAGAAAAGAACTCTATGAGTGCAAAGCTACCAAAGCTCAAATTGGAGCTTTGCCGTGACTGATAATGACTCCGAATTATCGAGATAGTAAAATTCAAATACAAATTCATCAATAAAATCGTGGTTTTTTAATACAATTTAAGCTAAGATTTAGTTTGTTGTTTTCTTATACGGCTCCGGTGGTATGCAGCACCAACCTCACAGGTTTGTTTCGTTTTAATATTTTCTCTCTCTCTCTTGGTTCCTTGTCGGAGTGCATGAGGCACCCTATATCAGTGACATTACCACTCACGATTTTTCTCTTCTTCTCTGTCTTCTTTATCTGCTTACTCCATGTTCTGGCTTCCTCTTCCTTGTCTCTAATTCGCAGATCAGGCCTACGCGCCAGTAACGTGTGATCACGTAGAAAAGAAATCTGTACAGCTTGCGGTCTCTGTCGGCAGCGCCTATGCATAAATATGTGTATGCATATATGTGTAGCGAATGAACTTATACCGGCATGTATGTACACAGCGTGGCTTGGCTGCACATAGGCGTGCCAAAGGTCGGCCAACAGTACCATAATTCGGAAAATAAACTCGTGGTCAGTTTCTGAACAAAATAACACTTCAGTGTTCTTATTTAACTGCCTTTAATTCTTTAAATTTCAGGAATCGAAGAGCTGTGATTTCCGTGCTCTTTCCGCACTTTCCGTACTGTTTGGTATTAGCCTTGTTCGTATAAGTTTTACAACTTTTAATACACTTTTTGTGACCGATTAATGTTTTTAAAGACTGCACTTGGGTTTTTACTTCACTTGTACTCTTTGCAAAGGCGGCGAGCCAGGTGAGCTTAACGAGACCTTTCCAGGCTATGAGAGCGACGACTAAAGTGTCACTAGGACTTATAGCTATTGTTTCACAGAGTTGTTACGAGATTTCAATTAACCCAAGTATACCGAAAAGTGGTATGTCTGAGTCTTTACAGATGATAATAATTTTTTTGATAATTTGATTTGATTATTTACCTCTGCTTATTTCGGGTGTACTACAACAACAGAATAAGTTCCTAACTTTTCGACAGCTATCGTAATCTGAAAAAGGGAATTGTACTACCTCCTCTGTATATCTTTTACGTTATATACGCCCATTTTCTTTTCATTTTCCCCAGATAACTCATAATATGCTGGACTAAGTTTTCTAGCTATGGTTACTACCGTTGCTTTGAGAAAAGTTTCGAACATAAACCTGAACTCCAACTTGAAATTGCATTTTTCGACTTCTCAAGTTATATAGTTTAGCGTTGGCTTCGTGAGATTTGGCAGTGTTCAGCTGTGCTGTGTATCTGAAATCAAATTAAGTTTCCTGAGCAGTTCGTAGTCCTTGCCATTCAGGATCATGTTTTGACCGAACGTGTGCAATCTAGATCGAAGAGCACCATTGATCCCAGGTTGTATGATCTGTACCCACTTAAGCAGGAATCTCCGCTGAAATCGAACGATTTAATCTCTCGCTTGCGTTAATTTGCCAAGAGTAAACAGCATTGCATATATGCTTCATTGAATATCGGGTTAGAAACGATTCAAAGAATCTTGATTGAAATTGAGATCCATTGTCAGTTAAAATTGACTCTGGTACTCCGAGTGTAAGCAAAATTGAATTCTCCAGGTATTCACATATCTTGAAAATACAAATTTTTTCAAGGGACAGAGGAAATGGAACTTAGTGATTTGATATGATCAACAATCCTATATTATCTGATTTCGAACGAGGGTATGGATTTAACAAATCCATATACAGTCGTTGGAATGGTCTCTCTGTTTGCCTAGTTTTTGCCATCGGAGGAAGAAGAACTATGTTCGGACCTTAGTTTGCTGACTGGTCAAGCAGGCTTTTACATACCATCGCATTTGTATAAGCATTTTTGGCCAAAATTGATAACTTTTAAGATTTTGAATCATTTTTCCTTGGAGGATCATTAGCTTGTTGAAGAGCACTTTCGGTTAACTTGGAAGGTACCCAAAGTTTTCATAAGCTATCGTCAGAGTACGTTTCGTTAGTAACATATTCCGTTCTTTTATAGACATCAGTTCAATCAGGTCTAAATACTCAAACGAGCGAAACTCTTCCGATTCCGAATCGATAGTCGGACGTAATTCTTTGAATTCCTCTACTGACTCGTTCTGTCTTGAAAGCGTGTCAGCAATGACATTTTGAGAACCCTATGCGAAAATCAAAACCTTGCAATTGGATAGCCAATCGGCCAAGTCTTCCTCACGTCATGGTCCGTAATTACCAAAAAGTCTTTGCCGTCACGAAATTTCTTTATTCCCTTTTATAACAGCCAAACATTCCAGTTCGGTTACGGAATAATTTCTTTGTGCTTTGGATAACTTGCATGACATGTATCCAATTTGCAATTCAAACCCTTTCTCATTTCGTAGGGCTAAGACGCAACCGGATCCGAACGAACTAGCATCACTCAACAAAATAACGGCTTCAAAAAATTAAAAATCCAAGGTATTTTATTTCTCTCATGCAAAACATAGATTTTCCAACAATAATGGTTACATTGACCTTCCGTAAAGGACTAATATGTCATCAAGATATACAAAAACTCGGTTGCGAAAATGGGCTAGTATGACATGATCCATTAGACAGCATAATGTCTGTGGTGCGTTAGTAAGACCAAATGGCATGACCTTGTATTGGTAAAGAGGACGGTTAGTAAATGCTGTATACTGACGCGACTTCTCATCTAACTTTATATGCCAAAAAGCATGTTTCACGTCGAGACATAACCGAACCTTGCTTGCCTTTTGCACAATCAGGCAAGTGCTGCTCCAAGGACTGCTAGAGAGTTCGATTATATCAAAAGCTAACATATTGTCTATTTCGGCGAACATAACTTTTTCCCGTGCATGTGAGATCGGCCAGTGCCTTTGCTCAACAGCCTTAGTGAGAAATGAGGTTTGTTCGCCTCAAGCCTTTTCTTTCATAAGAGGGAATAAAGTCAATCATGGCATTTAGCTTACGTTGCTCACTAATGGAAAGGTTGTGTAAGTTTGGTAATTCCATATCTTCATCTGCAGAACCACAATTTAGCTCACTGATGCTTTCCTCGAGCTTATCAGCATCTTACATTTTCCAGATAATATTACAAAGGTTACCACTAGCTGTCTTAATTTTTCCGGAACACTTACGAATCTGTGGATGGCTCAATAGCGATCGACATGCTTAACAGCCTTAGTGAGAAATGAGGTTTGTTCGCCCCAAGCCTTCGCTTTCATAAGAGGGAAAAATGTCAATCACGGCATTTAGCTTACGTTGCTCACTAATGGAAAGGTTGTGTAAGTTTGGTAATTCTAGCTCACTGATGATTTCCTCGAGTTTATCAGCATCTTACATTTTCCAGATAAACTTCTTGACTTAAGTCGATCTTTCGATCGGTTTTCCGAAGGCTTACATTTCGGGCAATTCGGCTTATAGATTCTTGGAGATATTGGAGATATTCTGGAGAGGGAATCGGGGTTTTGAGCACTATTATGCGCTCTGCGCTCAGCTTGCCGGCATTGGGGTCGTGGTGTTTCTATCCCTATAATCTCTGTTGCCCACCGTTCATTTAAAACTGAAAGTACTCTAATCCAAATAAGAAAAAAATAAAAAAAAAAAGTGAATATAGCGAATACTTCAAAAAAAAGTAAACGATAGCAGAGAAGTGATCGAGATAGTAGTGAGCTCTCGTTCTTGACCTTTGGAAATAAATTGTAAATTATAAATTATAATTATAAATAAAATTATAATTATATTATAATTGAAATTATAAGTTGAATAAAAAATGGTTGAAACAGAAAAGTAATTTTAATCATTACAATAGTGCTGCGTATTGGGATGGGAGCATGGGATTTATACAATACCTAACATTGCATAATCGGATTGTAAGTTACAAATGTGCACGGACTTCATTTTCAGATGCCTGTTTTTTCTGAGCGCAATTGTGATACTTCTACTTCCACTTTAAATTAGCAAGCCTCGAGTTTCGACCGCAACGGATGAAACATAAAAATAATCACAAACGTGTATTACATGACCCGCGAACAATGCAAAGGATGCGGAAGGCGGGGCAACAAGAACGATTTGATGAAAAGGATACCGACAATTTGAGTCCAAGGAACCAGAAATGAAGACGGAACGTGATGTTTGGTCGCATGCATTCGATGTGGGTCACATCCTCACCCGGTTGACCGAAAAACTAAGCGGGAATGGTACGGGACTGTACTCAAACGGGAAGTATCATATTGTCAAAGAACTGCGAATGAATGTGATACATTTAATATTCATAAAAGAAAGTTTTAAAGGAAGGCAAATAATCACTTTAACAATTTATCTCTTGGATACAAATAATAATATAGTTTTCAGAAGCAAGATCCAGCGTTAGTCACGGCCAAAACTGCAATTTCACTTGCACTTAAGTGCGTTTCAACTGTCAACTTCCGCAAATCACGTCGCACCACCACATGTAGGTGCTATTCAAAAGGGGCATGTGTCAACATTGTTGGGCACTTAACAAGTCAGCGTCTAAGTCAGCTGGACCAAAAAATTAATCTAACCTCATTGTTTACACCTATTGAAATAATAAATATAAAACCAATAGAACAAAGGGACATTTAAAACTAATATCAAATAATTTCACAATTATTGTATTAATCATTAGTTTCATAATTTGCCCTGTTTACATCTTAAAAGAAAGTCAACAATACAAGTGCAGGAAACTAATCTAACAGCCCTGCCCCAGTTAAGCATAACCATCTATCTTAAGGGAGAGATGCGGCCACAATGTAGACCGCCAATCAGCCAGACGCTAAGTCAGCAAATTCCAATGCTGCACTCGCAACCTATGTAGTATCCTTACAGTTCAAGGATTCTGAGCAAATCAACTTGGGGCATTCCAGATCGTTCGCTCTCGCCCAATTCCTATGGAATGAGGCTCGCCTGAGAAGGTATCCTTTTCTTAAAGACACCTATTACTCAGTGATTAAGAAGTACATAGATCTTGGCCACATGAAGCCTGTGCCTCCAAATACGGAGCAGTAAATTTCAATCTCCCCAACCCGAAAGTACGACTACAAAGGTACTTGTGGTATTCAACGCATCCAGTGCTTCGTCAAATCCTTTATCCAGGGCCAGTAGTACTTCAGTCTATTCTCACCCTTCAGATACTAAAGTGGCGTATATTCAAATTTGTATTTAATGTCGATATTAATGCAGATTGTAATCCAGAAGCTATCTTATCCATTAAGGAGTTGAGATCAGCTCTAAGCTCAGCTAGATTTCGCTGGACAGCGAATGAGCGAACACTCCTGACGGCACTTCCATGAGACCACCTACTGCCTTCCTCGACATTGAAGAATTGAGCACTACGAAAACGTGGGGAATACGGTGGAACGAATGGATGGCTGTCCCCCTTTGTGGTTCAAGCCAAGATCCTAATGCAGGATATTTTGATAGCCAGCATTGGATGGGATGAGTTTCTTCCTGCAGCTGTACTACAACGTTGGCACTATTGTGAACAATCCACCATTTTAATGGACAATTCGTACATCGCTTCGATGTACGGGCCATGTTTGATGCGTGCTCTTCCCGAAGCCGCAGTGACTGATCGTTGGCCGATGCCATGGGCCTCCCTATCCTTGGAGTAGGCAATGAGAGGATATGCAAGGCCACTCTTATCCTGATTCATACCGAGGTTGTGTTTCGTGTGGAGGAGCAGCTTCGGATGCGGACTTCTGCCCGAGAGCTGCCTGATTCCTCAAGAACGGTGTTCACCATCATCATCTTGAAGGACCCTAGTTTTTACCGGCCGTAAGGGACATCCGTTGCGCTGGGTGCGGATGTGTACCGAACACTGATCTACTTTCATGATCTACTTTCAAACTATCATTTAATGATGATGCGCCGTTTGCGATCTGTGAGCGAAGTGTTGCAGGGCATACTCCAGCTATTTTTCTCATCTCCTCTAGTCTTTCTCTAGATAGGGAGTGAGTCGATTTTAAATTATCCATTTTTACAAATGATATTATTTATTTTTAAATAACGCAATTGTATACAATTTCGCAAGCTCGAGAGATAACAAGCGAAGAACAAACGGTGTCACCCTCACGCTTGCGCAACCCCTCAGGTGAGGGGTGTACAAAGCGTCGCTTTTGTTTAGCTTATATATGATAAGTACGGTAATTGGCTGTCACCACCGCTGCACTGTGGTTAAAAATCGATATTGTGCTCGTGCACAGAAATATTGGAAGAATTGTACTTTTTTATGAAGAAAAATATGTAACTTCAAGTGGTACCAAGCGTGAACAATCCTCACTCACTGAAGCGGGCGTTGAATTTGTGTGCCGGTTGAAAGAGTTCTACTTTTTTATGAATAAAAATATGTAACTTCAAGTGGGACCAAACGTCAACAATCCCCACTCACTGGAGCGGGCTCTAAATTCGTGTGCCGGTGAGAATTATACGCTACGAACATCGAAATTTGGAGTGTCACGTATATACGCGGTCAACGCGAAGAGCCGTACGTGCACGAGGATAATCACAGACAGTCAGTTAAACCACGCGAAGAGCCGTACGTACAAGGAGACAGTCAAACGGAGAGTCAGTCAACCAGACAGACAGGCATAGCGAACAAATTTTTGATGGTGATGACGAAGCAGCTATCAACCATAAGACAAGAGGCATAACCTCTTCTTTGTTAATTTTTAAGCCGTGCTTAAGGCTCAAGGCGACGCAACTTGGTAGACACAGAGTCACCATAGGACGCGCTCGTCGCAGCAATGCAATGTCTGAGATGCCACATTTTTGGCACTCCAAAAACTATTGTCCCAGGATCCAATCTGTGCCAAGTGAGCTGGCCCTCATGCAGTAACAATTATTTGTGCATCAACTGCGGAGGGGATCGTGCGTCAACGGACAAAGTCTGCCCTGTCAGAATCAAAAAAATAAAGAAGCTCAGGCCAAACCCAAGGCTTCCTTCTTTTACTACTAATGTCAGCTCTAAGAAAAGTGAAAGCTATAATCTACGATTCATCCCGGCTGAGGCTGTTCAAGCACTATTTTATACGCCGATATTGCACGACTCAAAGGTCCTCAATTTAGATCATTATGAGAATCACCAACCCCACAAGACTTAGGCCTTGGGAAAAAGTTTCTGGTGCTGGAGAGCGCCAACCTTCAATCTCAACCAACGACCAACAGGTAGCGAGTGTGGAGCTACAGACTTTAAAGGGAAAGGTTACTTTAGCTTCGGTTTATCTCCCACCCAGCGAGCGTTGATAAAAATTGCATATTGAAACTCGTTTTGTAACGCTAGGTGAAAAATGGAGGTGGAGATTACAATGCCAAACTCGGTTGGTGGGTAAACTCAAGAGCCTGCGCTAGAGGCAAACTCATTCAGGAAGTAGTCGCGAACGGCCACTACCAAATTTTGGCAACAGGAGAGCGAACATTTTTCTCCTCCAACACACAGATAGCATTAGATTTTTTTTTAACCAAAGGGGCTACTCTATGAACAGATTCAACATCATTTAACTCTGCACGACCAGTCATCAGATCACACCCCTCTTCTGGCTAATATATATTCTTTGCTGCTAAAGAAGCCTCAACGCTCCCCTTTCCTAGCTCCTGGTAGTAATTGTCGAAGCTTTTAAGGGTCACCTGTCTGAACTAATCGACTTAAACATGGAAATTCAAGGGACAGAAGGTATTGACAACGCCATCAACTTATTTATGGAAAACCTGAAAGAAGCAGCAGTACATGCGGCACCGAGCATTCCACGCAATGCCCAAGCTTTTATTCAGCCGCCACTCCCATCTGTAGTAGCTAACATCCTACTTCGCCTTAAACAAAAAGTCAGAAAGGAATTTGCAAGAACAGGAGATGTTCGTATCCAACAGATCTACAGAAATCTATCGAATCGGCTTCATAAATTGCTGACCCACAGAGAACATTAGTACCGACTCCTACTTAAAATTCTCTCTGTGGAAAAGCAGGCTTCTCAAAAATCCGCTATAAGGAGCCTTTCTGGTGGCTCGTGCCGCACATCAAAGGACAAAGCAGAAGTGCTTGGCCGCAACCATTGCTTTTGCCGTCTGGTTGCGCACTCTCTCGAAACGCCATTTCAAATAGCACTGCCCGTAGATCCTGTCACTCTCGAAGAACTGAAACAACTTGTTTCCTCGCTGAAGCCAAATAAAAGCCAGATCAAGCTCCGCCAGATCGGCGGTTTCTTTTCATTTCAACAGCGTTTTACTTGAGGGTTATTTCTCAAAAGTCTGGAAGTCTTCAAATATAATCCTGATACTGAAACCAGGTAAAAAGCCAACAGATGTAGACTCGTATAGGTGGGGGATATATAGGGGGATTCTCAACAGAACGCGTGACGTTGTGCCTGTATTATTGGCGATACCTGACTTCCAATTCGGATTCCGGACTCAGCATGGTACACCCGAGCAAATCCATAGAGTTGTCAATTTTGCGCTAGAAAGGAAAGAGTATGCAGTAGCAGCTTTCCTGGACATTCAACAATTCTTTGATGGCATCCTGGCCTCTTTCATAGAGCAAATCAAATATTAACACATCAGCTATTCCAGCTTGTAATGATATTTTTGATAGGACGTACCTATAGTGTGACGACCGATGGATGCACTTCTTTCGTTACAGTCGTCGAAGGAAGTCCTCAAGGAAGTGTGTTAGGCCCTAATCTATACTCAGTCTTCTCCTCGGATATGCCCATCTAGACATCAGTCACGGGACTGCATCGCAAAGATGATGCTGATTGCGACACATGCTAACGACACCGCAGTTCTGACAAAGAGTAACAGCATTACCGAGGCTTCGGATGCACTGCAAGACTACCTGGACGCATTTAAGAATTGGGCTGAGATGTGGAACATCTGCATCAATGCTGACAAATGTGCAAACGTCACTTTCACAAACCGAATAAGTAGAAGCCGCGATGTCTCTCTTAAAGGCAGAGGGAAAGATTGGAATTGGGGACAGGATTCAGGATTCTCCTCAATATCATTTAACATTTATAATTATTTCATTTCTCTAATGATTAATTCTCTAATAATCTCTAATAATAAAAATATAAATAACATAGATATTAAGTATCGTTTTAGGTAATATAGATTATATTAAGTTGTACAATAAGAGTAAAAGTACGCTAATCCAACTAAAAAATTTCGTTGAACTAAAAAAAAGTCACTCTTCGTCGAACTCTCTTTCCAGAGACGACGCACGTTGAGCCCTCTTCCAGGAGTCACGTGCTACCTGCAATGAATTTGGGATATAATCAAGAAACGCGAATGTGTTCAACTTTTGGCAAGCTGTAGGCCATTAACGGAATCTTGGTCAACACATCTATCTAAAAATATCCGCTCGGGTTTCTAAGCCGAAGTTAGTAATCCCTAGGATAATTGGTGTTACAATATTATACAAAATAATAGTTTCCTTGTATTTGTTCATAAATTATTGTGAAAGGATAAACTGATTCCTTGCAAAATATTTAACAGATAGAAGAAGGCGTTTCCGAAGGCAAGAGTTGCGAGGCGTCATTCAGTAGCTTGCTATGAAAGGAATTAGTTCGAATAAAATTACAGATAAAGCAAAAGTCTTTTTCAATTTGACTGCGGCTTAACTTATTTTATAAAACTAATCTATGATACTTTATTAATTTCGAATCGTAACCTTTCAATTGGTGGAATAATTTATATAATATATGGTTTTTGTAATACATTTTCTTCTTGCCTTAATGCTTTTATTTATTTTTTATTTATTATTTCATTTTTCTTTAGCGATCTACAAAATGCTCTAAGCAACAATCGATTTCCTTGGTTGATCGATTGGTCTCCCCTAGTCCAGGTTTTATCTAGGTAGGGTGACTTCTTACGATGATTTTGGTGGAGGGCGTGACTTGGCCCCCTTTGCTGATCACTGGCCTTTTGGCTCAGCGAGAATGATTTATATCAAACAAATGTATTTAATGCCATGGCCGCCGATGTTCCACAGTAGTGAACTTACAACGCCTGGCTATTTGTCCAAAGTCTTTCGCAAGTTTACGAACTCATTTATATTTATGATTGCTGATCGTTCGTAGGTCACCAGATTCGTTCCTGTGTTTCCTGTGTGGAGGTTTCGCGATTGGACCGTTCGCAAAAGGTGTTGTGCGTGGTCTCCGTGCACGCCGTTACCGCCCAGGTGTCCGTTTCGCACTCTGCCAACGTGTCTTCGTCGACGATTTCCTGATAATGCGATACCGGGTAGACGGAGATCGCAATATATTCTGATTTTTGGGAACAAGTTTACTAGTTGAAGCAAAGGCCCTATGATATCCACTATCGTTTTAGATTGCACTGGTTATATCACTTCGAATTTCTTCTTAACTGTGTAACTAGGTATAGGCGTTTCCCCGAGCTCTTGCTTTTATCGGTTCCTTTCATACTTGTCCTTGGTACAGACCCACCCTGCAATTTACAACCACCCCTTTCGTTAAGCTGTCACGAAGGATTTGCTTGACGTTTTCCTGAGCTGCCCTGTGTGCCCTATTGTGTTCTGCAGTGATAATTTCCAATTGCTCGCTTCTGTTACGTCTATCACAACATTTTTGCAATAGCGAAATTGTTTTGTCAGAGTGGGCAAGTCGCAGTGTATCGCGTTCACTACTTCAGGGTTCACGACCTCTTTAAGAATTTTTAAAATATTGCTCTTGTCGGCGAAACTGATACAGTGACGGGTTTTGCTACAAAACAACACTAAGCTTCGTTTATGCTAAAAACGTGCTTCTTCTAGATCAATCTTATTTCTGAAGCAGTTTAATGGTTGCTCTGTCGTTTCGACCGCGTAGGTCTGCGAAAGTTCACTGTGAATAGTCGCAGCGTCAGACTGAGGCTCATCTTGTAAGGCATTAATACTCTGCCTGGAAAGAGCGTCGGCCACCTGATTTTCTTTAACCGACTTCGAATTCGGATTCCGATCAGACACCGTATATGCCAAAGGTCAGTGGTCTGCATAAATGTTGAATTCGCGAGTGCTTTACAGATAGTTCAGTAATTTGGGTAACGCCCACACTATGGCCAACATTTCTCTTTCGTTCGTTGCATAGTGTGACTCGCATTCTTACAGGGTCCTAGAAATCATTGTGATAGGTATTTTTTCTTGCGATAGGACCGCACCGATAGCGTTCGCGGAAGCATCCGTTGTTAGATCGAACGGTTTTCTGATATCAGGGTATCTGGGAATAAGTAGTTCTGGTGTTAGCCGGACTTTAAATCCAGCATTGTAAAATACCTGGCTTTACCTAAATTCGCCAATATCATGGGGATGTTCGGCAACGGGTACTTGTCAGCGATGGTTTTTTCATTAAGTTTCCTAAAGTCTATAACCAAGCAAATCAGATATTTCTTGTTTTACAAGTTCAGCCACACACATGGGATGAGGATATGGGTTTGAGTATATTGGCTTGTCATCGGTTGTACGAATCGTGGCAACAACGGATGTGTTAAGGCTGATCATGTTTCGAAATTTGATTTTGACAGATTCCGGTACGGTAATATCATTCACGTTAGTGAAATTTACATTGTCGCAACTTTGATGCTGCAAGTCTTGAACAACAGAACCATAGTTGATTGTGCCTATCTCTGTTGCCAGCTTTGCTCCAACTTGAGCTAGAAAATCAAAACCAATAATGCCATCAAAAATGTCCAAAAGAAAAATTACGCATAAACATTTCTGGCGGACTCTGTTAGAATCATGAATGGAACTAACCGTGAAAGGGGATTCGATCGGTACCAAATTTTTAAGCTCCTTCACTGCCCCTGTGTCTAATTAAATTTTAAATTGCCTCCCATGAAACCGGCGTTCAATGAACCGGCGCGTTCCCTAAAAAGTTTATCTGACCATTATCGTCGGATTCAATATCAATTTCGGCGACGGCCGCTGCGGCCGCCCTATCATCGCTGTCGCCCTCGTCGTCGGCGTGTTGCATGGTGTTCTGCACTCTTTGACGTCTTTGATCTGTCACGCGTGCAGATCCATGTGTTTTCTGCCCTCGAATATTTTCGCACCTGGCATTGGCAGATTGACCGCCTCCGAAGGCGGTGGGCTGCCTGTGGTGTGCCATAGTGGAGCCTAACTCAATGGGCTCAGGTCGTCGGGCGAAAACCTTGTGCTTCTAAATCCCCCCGTCGTCACTATCGTATTCTATCTTCACGTTCCTGTACTCACTTTCCCAACTCATTAACCGATGGTTGGAAATACACACATATGTCTAAAGCCTTTGGAGATCCCAAAATCCAATGCACTTCGAGGGGCAGTTTTACGATAGGGCTACCTTGTGGCTTCTCCAGTTGCAACGCAACTTCCGCAAGTGCAGAATACAACACCCTACCTCTGGTACACAATATGTAGTTTCCCCACCATCTGTGTTTTGCGTTCCAGTCACCTACTGCAAGGAACTCTGTGCAAAACTGTGTAATGAACTGCCCAACAATAGCATCTCCCCATCTAAGAGTCGGAGGGCAGTATACTGAGGCAACATTAAAGATTCCTCTGCTTGCAGTCAGCTGAATAACTACTGCCTGGATATGATTTTGCGATAGAGTGGAGAATGGTTGATGAGAGATACTTGACTAAACAAGGACCGGCTGTGCCCCCCAACTTAGAGCTAATGAACGTATAAATAAAAAAGGGTTACAAAATGCATATACTTCGTGGCGGCAAGCGGCATAATCTCTGATTTTTATCAAAATTGGAAGACTTTTTTATAAAAAATATAAACAAAAATTGTATAGTATTATATTATATAAATTTTTAACTACTGCAGAGGTGTATAAGTTTCGCTTTGCCAAAACTTTACCCTGGTGTTTCGGTTACTGACTCTGGGAGTGGCGTTCTACTGGACCTTTTCGAAGTCGTATTACTGTAGCTCCATCCTTTAGGAAGCTAAAGGGATTTGAATATTGCTTATCCACTACAGTGTGATTTGGTCCGGTCAAGCAGAACTCCAAGGTACTTTGCTGCGTTCGGCTGTGGTACGGGGTCTCCCTCGATATGGACGGTCGTTGGCGTTCTTCGCTTTAGAGTAAAGCAAACGTTGGTTTACTGCTACGTTTGATTTACTACTGTTTATGCCGATGCTCGAACGCTTTGCCCATACCGAGAACCGATCTGCAAAATCCTGGATACCTTCGGCTGCGTCCCATTGGGACCTGTAGGTGACGCACACGTCATCGGCAAACGTGGCCAACATAGATTTCCTGTATAGGCTTACGTCTGGCTGCGGCATATCGTGGCTATACAGGTAGTAAAGCAGGGGGCCGAGGAAACTACCTTGTGGAACTCCAGCTGCCACATTATGTTCGGTGGAAAGTGCTGAATGGAAACGCACAGCGAATCGCCTTCCTTCCAGGTACGATTTCAGCAACCCGAAATATGGAGCAGGTAGCGTCTGTTTGATTTTTAGCTAGAGTCCGATGTGCCACACTCGATCAAATACTTCTCGAATGTCCAAGAAGAGGCTGTTGCAATATTCCTTATTGTCGTAGGCAGTCAGAATTTGCTCGACGACCCGATGGAGCTGCTCGACAGTACAGTGGCCAGCACGAAAACCGAACTGGTGCTCAGGGGTAATTCCCTGGGCTTCCATGATCGTTACAATTCGGGCAGCAATCAGTCTCTCAAACACCTTCGAAATTGAAGGGAGAAGACTGATCGGCCGGTAGGAGGCGGGCTCCCTTTCTGGATTGCCAGGTTTGTGGATCATGGAGATTATCCCGAGCTTCCACTGATGAGGGATGTATTGCAACCTCACAATGGCATTGAAAACCAATGCTATGTAGAGGATCGCATGACTGGGCAGTGCCTTCAATGTGGCGTTGCAGATAACGTCCTGTCCTGGTGCTCTGTTGTTACTCTGGTTCGCAGTGACATCGGCTATCTCGCAAGGTTTAAACGTCGTGATTGGTGGGTCCATTTGAAGCGCTTGGTTTTACTGCTCCTGAGTTTCTTCAACCTGTTGCAGGCTGGCAAGATTGAATGGTTGAAATCGTTCGACGAGGTGCGCAGCGAATACCTCCGCTTGTTCCAAGTCGGTCCGACACCATGTAACGTTACTGTAGACTAATGGCGCCTTCCTCGTGAAACGCCTTTTGATAGCACGCGTGGCCTTCCAGAGTGAATGCGTCGCTTCACTTTCGACTCCAGTGTTGGAAAGCCTTTCGTCGAACCATTCTGAATTGTGCAACACCAATGCGCAACGGAGCCTACTCAGCGCTCTATTCCATTCTTCTTCTCAGCTATGAGTAGCAGGATCTCCCTGGTTATTGGGATTCGATCTGCCGCGGGCTGCCGAGATATGCTGCAAGCTGCCAGTCTAGCTGCTGTTTTTATTTTGTTGGTGAACAGATCAATTGCATCATCAACGTCCTGTTCGGAGCTTAAGGCAGTTGAGGGGCAGAGTGGACTCCAGCTGCGATTGGAATACCTCCATTTTAGGGTAGCATATTGCCCCCGCATCCAGCGTAATTACCAGAGGCAGGTGGTTGGAGCTTAGCTCAACAACCGCACTTATGCTGGCGTGGATGCCCAGCACACCCCTTGTCAGTGCAAAATTAATGTAGCCTGGAGAGAGCTTAGCTCAACAACCGCACTTATGCTGGCGTGGATGCCCAGCACACCCCTTGTCAGTGCAAAATTAATGTAGCCTGGAGAGAGCCTCTACTGCCGTATGGGTATCTATTTGGTCCTCCTGTCGCTAGCGAGTTCACCTCCGAGTTTAGGACGAGATTCGCTAGTGCAAGGCCTCTCCGGTTGCTCCTTCCCGCACCCCAGAGCCAGTGGGACGCATTCCAATCGCCCGCAACGATGAATCTAGTGCGAAACTCTTCCAGAATATCCTTGAACTCGTCCGTAGTCCATGCAAATCTCGGGGGGCAGTATACCGCTCCAAAGCTTATAGGGCCAAGTGCTGTTTCGATAGCTGCCAGCGCAAGTTGTACCTTGTTAGTTGCTATAGGTGTTAGCGGGAAATGGGCAAGGCTAGATTTGATCATGATGGCTGCCCCGCCTTTGGCGTTTCCGGCACTCGGATCATTGGCAGTGTAGGCTACATAGCCAAATAACTTGGTAGTCTCTGCCCCCTTGCAGTGTGTTTCACTGAGCAGTAAAACATCGATTTCGTGACGTCGTACGAAGCACTCAACATCAGGCAACTTCGTGGATACGCCGTCGGCGTTCCACACTAGGATACGCAGCGGCATCATTATGGGGCTTGCTGCACATGGACGGCAGTGAGCAGATTAAGAATCTGCCCCTGCTGCTGTGTCTGTTGTTGCTGCTGCTTTAGCAACATCATCATGATCTCCATCTGTTTTTCTTGGGACGCTCGGAGGGAGTTGATGCTATCACTCAGCAACTTGAGGATGGCTTCGATGTTGTTGTTGGTGTCCATCGGATGCTGTAGTGTCTCTCTCGTCTCCCTTTGTCGGCTGCGGCTCCGGTCGTTATAGTGCTGTTGGGTCTGCTGCTGGTGCTGCTTTGCTACGCCGCCTTGAAGGGTAGCAGTCGGCCTGCTTCCGTTGGTGTAGCGCGGCAAACTTCTCGCATTGCCTTCGGGTTTGCTTCCAAGTCCACTCTTGGGCCTCGAGCGTTGTAGATACTCCTGGTACTTGGTGCAGCCCGAATAGTTGGCTGGGTGCTGTTTACCACAGTTGTAGCAGGTGCATTCCTCAATACGTGGTCGAGTACAATCCTTGGCAGGATGCCCTCCACCGCACTTCACACAGATGTGAGCTTTGCGGCAGTATTTAGCCATGTGACCAAACTGCTAGCAGTGCGCTTGCGAAGTGGTTCTATTACCACTCTCATATGGCATAGAGTCTTCACTGCTAGGATCGCCTTGTTATTGGCCGCAGCGGCAGTATTGATAAAGAATATATTGACTGGGTTATTTGTGGGAAAGCCATGCTCGCTGCGCTTTAGGGGCGTATGTACATCAAGCACCTTGTGACCAACTTTTCAATCTCTTTGATCTGGATGGACAGTGTGCTATCAAAGACACTAGAATAATAGGATGCGTAAGGCCATACGATTTTTTTGCAGACGACTTTTTCGGGCTGGCTCTACAGCTGGCTCCAGGCTTTGTTCAAGAATCAAAGAGAGAGCGACAGCCGGGCACTGTATGTGTGCACACGTATGCTCATATATTGTAAATTTGACAAACTATGCCCTTCACTTCAGAAGTTTATGGACTTTCAATCTATATTATTTGTACTCTGGCAATCGAGTACAAAGCACTCGTAAGTAAAAAGTAAGAACTCTAATTTTGCATTGCCTTAACATGATACCTATTTAATTACATCATAGAAATGGTAATAGGTGAATAAATGTACATAATAATACCGAATTACTTTAATAAATTACTTTATACTAGAAAATATGTCGTTTAGAGTATTCAGCTTACGACGTGGAAATTTATTTGATCTTAGTGATTCTTATGTGCGCTGGTCCTGCCTCAAGAATTCAATTTTGCAATGCACAGGTTGCATATGTTTTTTAACTATTTAGTATATTTATTAGTACAAATTACTAGTAAACAAGTAAAAAAAATATGCATTCTGTAAATGATCAATTTTCAGAATTTGAAATGCAAATATTATTTTGTTGAATGTTTTTGTTATATTCTAATTTTATATTTGTAAAAACCGCGCAATTTTGGGTGGGTAAAACGAGCGCTGATAAATACATAGTGCTCCTCGTTTGCTACTGTTTCTCGAAATTTTAATAATATAAACGCATTTTTAAATTAAAAAAAATTGATTTTCTGATTTATTAAAGCACAAGTGCGATAAAGTGCAATAAGTTATTGTCCCAAGTAGTACAAAATAAAAAAAAAATTTTAGAAGTGTACATATTTTCATAATTTGTCGCGCCTATATTACGTTGTGCTGGTACTGCTGATTTTCGATAAAGGTTTGAACTTTTGAATTTAACATTAATTGTTCTATGTAAAAAAATTGGCTATGGCCGACAAAAAACGATCAAATATCAATGGGAACAAGTGCAGCCTTCCCCACTGTTAGAAATCTAGGTGCGATTGCCCCTCTCTTAAATTGTTTAAGGTTCCTTAAACATCCAACAATTTTGTGGCGACCACTTCATCACTGTTTTTATGCCAAGATGATTTCTCGCCAGATGATATTGTTGTAAGGATAGGAACAATTCCAGATCGCAAACGGTAGCTAATTCGAGCGGCGATTTTAACTAAAGAACATTAAACCAACTTCTAACAAAAAAATAAAAGTCACCGCATCAATTTTTAAATATTATTTTATTAGCTATATTACAACGAAATTGACCAAAACATTAATCAAATTCGTTTCTTAGATCAAAATTGATTTCGGACCGAAAATCGTCTTACAGCACAACTAGGCACACATGCATACTTTTTTGTTTACTGTTTTCACTCACACAAGCAAGTGAATTCTATTTTTAGATTTTTATGATCTCAATTTTACGAGAGCGGGAAGAGAGCAATTATTGCCGCCACCAAAAAAGTGGCTGCATAGTGCAAAACCAATGTATGGCCGTTACGCATCTTATTATTCTATTGTCTTTGGTGCTATGGTGCAGACCTTTTATGCAGACTCTATACGGTCTGTCCTCCTTAAGCTGATAGCAGTGGAACTCCAGCTGACGATACTTCGAAATGTGCTTGCATCCGCAGCGTAAAGTCGCATAACGCCACCCAGAGATGCTCTAGCTTCGACCTTGCTAATGTCTACCACTATTTTAATGCCCAACATCAGCAAATTGACGTCGTTAACGCCTACAAGCACAATAGGTGGTGGTTTAGGTTGCGCTTTGCTAATAGCAGCCGTCTGCTGCGCAGCTAGGCGGCCAGTGCTGGGCTGCTCGTCACTTACAAGGTCAGCTTCTAAATTAGCGGCGAGGAGTCTGAAACGATTTTATCGGCAATTGTATCTAGTTTCGGAGATGTCATCCTTCTTGTAAGGTTGGGTAAGGGTAAGGTTTTTTCCTCTCTGGGTTTGGAGAAGCGCCTGGTGTAAGCTTGCGCCTAATGGTGATCCATCCCAGCTGGTAATCCATTGTCGCTTGAGAGAGAACCAGTAGTCGAGGTCAGAGTCGTGACAGCCTCGGCTGTTCCGTTCACCGTCTCGGGTAGACTGACAGCTTTTCTAAACGCCTCGCCAAGAATCTCTTTGTTTTTTATTGTATTCATTCGAGCGACCGCGTGGCCGCTGTGCGGCGGAGCCCCACTTTGTAAGTGGTAGGTAAGTTCCCACTCTTTGAATGAAAGTGGTTGAGTTCCACTATGAGTTCCACTATAATATCACTGATAGCGACTTGGGGGGGTCACTATTCGCAATTTGTGCCACTATTTTGGACTTTTCACTATGAAAAGTAATTTTTTACTTTTTCACGTTGATTTGTTGCGTACTGTCACACAGTGTGGGTGTGTGTGTTGAGGTGGGCAACACTCATTGAGTGTGTTCGGCTTTTTTTAGTTTTAGTTTTATTAAAGCGACGAATCCGTACATGCAGTACTAGTACCATAACATTGCAATTAAACATATAAATAATATAACCAAACCTCTCAGTTATCGCGGGAGGACTAACAACAAAATCTCAATCATCGAGAGGGTCTTTAAAGCTGTCCAATTGTTTTGGCAAAGCCCTTTCTTTTAAGCCTTCTTAGAGGCAGGAAGTAGGCGTCTTGCCAGCATGCTGTGGTGTCTTTTAAGCCTATCACTGTATCTGGTTGTGTGCCTTGAGATCTGCTCTTCCACTGTATGCAGATTCAGGTCCCGATGAAGGGTTGAGCCGCGTACGTAGTATGGGCAGTTGGTGATGGCACGCATTGCACGATTTTGCAAGACCTCCATGCGTTTGTAGTTTGATTTTGCAGCAATGCCCCAGATCTGCACTCCATATAGCCAGATCGGGGATATACAACCATCATTGATCAACCATCGCAGTTGTTGCATTCTCTGACCGCATCTCCGAGCCGTTGCTTTTAAGTGTGGGCCAAAGGTCAACCGTTGGTCAAGGGTGATCCCGAGGTACTTAGCCTGCAGAGGTTGATCGAGGGTTACGCCATCAAATTGTTTGGGTGGTGTGCGTCAGAGTCTTCAAGGTGAAGCAAGGATTTATGGTCTTATGTGGATTCACCTTTAAGTTCCATCTTTTTCACCACTCAGCCAAAGTATTGAGATACTTTTGGAGGCCACGTGCTGCCTCAGTGCAAGAAATAGAGCTGTACAATAATGCGATATCGTCAGCGTAAGTGGCGAGTAGGGCCTTCCTGGGATCTTCCATATGGTGTATATTTGGGCAAGGCAAATCCGCGGTAAAAATTGAGTAGAGCAGCGGGCCAAGGACGCTGCCCTGCGGAACTCCAGCCCTGATGTTGCAAGGGGTCGAGTAGGTGCTTCTGACCCTGACCATGAACTTCCTGTCTTCCAGGTAAGATTTCAGGACGCCATAGTATGCTGCTGGAAGCATCTTTTTTATTTTGCAGAGTAGGCCGATATGCCAGACTCTGTCAAATGCTTGCTACATGTCAATGAATACAGCGTTGCAGTATGCCAATTCGTCAAACGCCTGTATAATGTGCTTAGCCAATCTGTGAACCTGCTCCACAGTGCTGTGTCCCTGTCGAAATCCAAACTGGTGATCTGGGAGGATACGGCGCTCCTTAATAAAGTCGCCTAGTCTGTTGGCAATCAGCCTTTCCCAAATCTTGGATAGCGAAGACAAGAGACTTATGGGCCGATACGATTCCGGATCCTCTTCAGGTTTCCCAGGCTTATGTATCATAAGAATAGCTGCCATTTTCCACTGCTTTGGAAAGGACTGCACCCTGAATATGGCGTTAAATATTTTCGCCATGTATAGAATAGCTCGGAGAGGTAGCGCTTTTAACGTGGCATTACAGACATTGTCGATGCCAGGAGTCTTCTTTATTGGCATTGATTTAATGACTTCGGCAATTTCTCCAACCCTGATTGGATTTATAGGTAGCAACATTTGTAGGGGTATCTCTAGGCTGTCAAGCGTCTCTTAATTCTGCTCCATTGTAGCGAATCGGTAATGAGTGAACCTAGTCTCCAAATGGTTTGCAAAGGCATTGGCCTGTTCCTCCTCATTTTTAGCTAGTTCACCTCCCGGGCATCTAATGGGAACCTGTCTGAACGGTTGTCTTATAAGGGATTTAGTGGACTTCCAGAGCGAATACCCAGCATCCACTGTATAATCCATAGAAGCCAGCTTCTGCTCAAAAAAGCTACTTCGGAGATCTCTTACTACATTTCGTAGTTGTTTTGCAGCACGGTTCCATAAGATGCGGTCCCAGGGATCTTGAGATCGGATTGCTCGCCTTCTGAGTCTCCTTTTCTGTGTCAGGAGCTCTCTAGCCTCTCTTGTTAGGGATATACCATAGGCACCCCTGTCCGAGGAACAGAAGGCGTAGAGGCAGTCGCTGCGCTGTGAATACTTTGTGTAAGGTGATCAACAGCCATTTCAATTTCTTCACCAGAATTTAGCGTAATATTCAGCGGAAGCAAGCTCTCCAGTTGTTGGCTAAAAGCGAGCGGGTCAGTGTGCTTGGTGACTAGCCGTGGACTTGGATTAACATGGGTACTATCTGTCACAATCCTGATGATCAAGGGCAAGTGATCGGAGTCCAGATCCCAACTTTGTGTTATATTTGTTAGGGAATCTGGTATACCATGATGCACTGCAAAGTCAATGCAGGAAGGTGTATGACTGGGTACATAAGGATACCTAGCTCACGCCCACGGGGTGAATTGAAGGTGTCGCCCCAAAGCCAATGTCGGGCGTTCCAGTCGCCACCAATCAAATACCTTTGGCCGCAAGAGCGTATAGTGTCAGTAAATTGTCTTTCGTCGATTCTAACACTGGGAGGACAGTAAATGGCGCCGAACTGCACGTCACCCAGTCCTGTAGATACTTTTACTGTTGATATTTGTGTGCTGTGTGTCTCTATGACCCTTTGCGGAAAATGACGAAGAGTTGTCCTAACAAACACGGCTGCTCCACCAACGCTATTATTATTTTGCGATGGCCTAAATGCTGGATAGAAGGCTTATCCGACACAAGAAGAATGTCCACGCTATTATTGTGCGCGAACAGCTAAATTTCTTTAGCTTTTCTTGAAATGCCGTTAGCATTCCAAATAAGAATCTTTAGGGAATTCATTGTGAGTATGAAGCGTTGTTATAAAGCTGGTAGCTATGTTCATTCCCAGCTCCTTGCTTTAACATGGTGGCTATTTCAAATACCATTTTTTCAAGCTTTTCAAGTCGTTGATTGGTTTGATTTTTATGATGTTGCTGATCTTGTTGCTGCTGCTGCAACCACATAAGAAACTGATGTTGTTGTTGTTGTTGCATTTGCTGTTGCCATTCTTGGAACTGTTGTTGTTGCTGTTGTAACAATGCGTGTACGTCAAATGAATTATTCTGCTGAATATTCAGTCGTTGTTGCTGCGATAACTGTTGCGTTTGTAAGTTATACAAACGCCGCTGAGCTGGTCCATCCTTGGAGGGCGTTGTATTAGGATATTCTTTTGCTACTGTGGCATAGGATACTTTTGTATTTACCCCAGGGCCTATAGATGGTTGATGTTGTACCATATTTGGGTGTTGTTGTGTTGGTTGCTGATGTTCTGTTGTTGGGTTGGTACTCTTACGTCGATTAAGCTGCACGGAAGGAAACTGTTGCTGATCTCTATGGTTGAACCCATGATTATATCTATTTAAATGATTCGCCTTCTTTGCTGGCCCCATGGATCTGCGGAGAAGCTCCTGGTACTTATGGCAACCTTTATAGCTAGCCATGTGATCGTGAGAACAGTGATAGCATGTGGGCAGAGCATCTACAGGACGTGTGCATTGTGTGGTTTGGTGATTTTCTCCACACCTGGCACAATTTGGATGTCTGCGGCAGTATTTAACTGTGTGACCATACTCCTGGCAACGTCGACATTGTGCAATTTCACTGGACTTTCTCATCCTTTCGATCCGTATTTTCTGTCGGCAAACGTGGTAAATTTCATTAATATTAGGGCAGGGCTTAATGTTAATGAAAAAAATATTAAGTTTTTCAACTTTATTAATCCTTGAACTAGGGTTGTGAATGTGAAGTACTTCATAGCCTAAACATTTCAGATCGGCCGTTATATCTTTGTTTTGTGTGCTGTGATGTAAGTCCCTTACTACAATTCTGTGTGCTTTTTCGGTCAGCATTTGGTAAGTGTGAAACTGCATACCAATCTCATCCATATAGGTAACAATTTTTCTGTAAGTATCACTGTCTTTGGGAAATATTCTGACTGTTTCCCCTTGGTTAGCTTTGACTACAACGTTATCTAGATTTGCCTTTTCTTTTATAAGCTCAAATAGATCACTTAAGTTGCTAATATTAACAACAATTTGCGGTGGTTTTTTGGAGTCTTAAAGTTGATTGATGGCGTTAGATGTTTCCTGAGATTTACTGGCAGATTTCTGCAGATTCAAGTTCGACCATGTGGGCACTAACATCATCGGCACCCTCAACCATCATGTCTTCCCAGTTTTGTTCATTAATAGAGATGTCCGTGTCGAGAATAGCAAACCTGTTACTAGAGCTTGCCTTCTGCTTAATTGTGGAGACCAAGTGCAGATCCTGGGTACTGCTCACTCTTTTCGGGTTAAGGATGGGGGTCAGTGGCTTTGCATTTTTTCTCTTGCCTGCTTTCCGATTTTGATCATCCAGTAATCTTCTGGCAGCATCGCTTAGGTTTTTTGCTGCAATGTCGGGGCTGGTCAATTGGGAACATTCTTGGCTTGTTACACTTGAACCAGAACAGAACAGGCACTAGTAAATGTCACTGTTGTTGTGGTGAGACTACTTCTTTGAGATTTATTGCATGTAATGCGTTGAATTTCTGATCTGCACTCATCTCTAATCTTACTAGGTAATTTTCCAGCTATTGAGAACATTTTTTCATGATCAATCTGCTTCTTTATAAGCTGAGAGTCATTGTTTTTGTATTAGGTCTTAATATTCAGCAAATAATTTGCAGACCAAATGCAGGCCCAAATGTCCACAACAGAGCAAAAACAAGTTGCTGATAAGCAAAGTTTTTATTGCACCTCTTATGCAGTTCTGCAGTGGATGACTTGCCCAAAGGGCAGAAAGCACCGTTTGGCTGATGCACTTTTTGTTTTTGTCAAACTGCCGACACCGCCCAAAGCAGCGCCCAAGTAAATGATTTGTGCTATCTTGAGCACAAAAGGGAATGCACCGATAAGCAAAATAGACAATCACTTTTGCATGCGCGCGACAACCGATCTCTTTGAATGCAGATTTGGGACTCGTGTTTTTTTTTTTTTTTTTTTTTTTGTAAGTATATTTTTATTTGGGTTTCAAAAGGAATCGTTCAGTCAACTCCACTGAACTTAACCTAATGTGCTTATAAAAAGTATATGAGACCAAGTGGTTTCTTAATTTAGTACAGAGGGAATTATCTAGTTATTAATTACTTAATTTATATTATCCTCCGGGTGGGGAGATCGCTGGGGTGTACCCTCTTCAGCCTTCGGAGGGAGATGGGATTAACAAGCATATTTGCCAGTCGGTTCGGGTGGACTACAAGCCTGTCGGCATAACGGCTGCTATGAAAATTGATCTGATCCCCAAGAAGGGTAACTTTCAGATCTGTTTCGATTACCTTGTTCGTCACGTACCAGGGGAGCCCAGATGCGTGACGTGCAGCTCTCGACTGGACCACTCGGAGCCTATTGAGCTGGGATTTGGCGGCAGTTCCCCACACCTGGATGGCATAACTCCACGTTGGAGCTAGTATGGCTTTGATTAAAAGAGCCTTAGAGCTCATTTGTAGCTTGCTAGAGTGCAAGAGCCAGTCGAGCTTATTTAGCTTCGCCAGGGACTTGGATTTGACCGACGTGATGTGGGCCCTCCAGGTCAGTCTCCGATCCAGGTGTACTCCTAGGTAGCAGTGCGATGTGACATTGATGATGGGGTTTCCATCGAAGGTCAGACCTGGGACTCGTGTGTTCGGCTAATTAAATATAGAAGGAAAAGTATGCAGTACAGTATATTTTGTCAAAAGTATGCAATACTTTTTTATAATGTATGCAATATTTATTTTACAAAGTGGTAGCCCAGATGCATGTCGTACCGCTCGCGACAGGTCCAAGACTTTAATGTATTAATAACTTTGTCCAAGAAACCTTTAAACCCCTTTAAGACCCCAAGCAGGAGTACGAAAAGGCAGCACAGGCTGCAGTCGAAGAGATCGACAGTGACAATGAGTACGCTCCGAGCGATGACTCACTGAATTTCTTAGGTGACGCTCCCAGATGCTCACGACGCTTGGCTGGGAGAACTTTAAGAATGTTAATCGACACCGGAGCTAAAAAATTTAATGCCGGTCGCCAGTCCGTTCTCGGTGAGTTTAATACATGGCTCTACCGAAATTAAACAAAAGTGCTTAATGATGGTTTCCAAGCACACTGATCTTAAATAAAGACAGATTGATTTTCGGTTTTGCGGGGATGCCAGTCCCCGCAGAACGTTCTTTATTGAATATCTCTTAAGCTTTTTAAGTCAACGGGTGCCAAGCGCTGCGACATAGCAGCCAAAGCTCTTATGTATTCTTCTACAATGTAATGTACGCGGTACATACATTGAGAGAGTATGTTGTGTGCGCGTAGTATGTACATGGCTTGCGTGAGAACGCTGATCATGCATTTAGGCAGTGTGGCTCATAAGTGGGTGATTATGTTACACTTCCACTTGAACGTCGCTGTTTGCATAAACACAGCAACAATGTAATTGTACTTATATCTAATTGATATAATTCTATATTCTATAAATAAAAAACACGATTGAATTTTTTATATTGTAATTATCAAAACTTGTATTTATTCCAAATAATGGAAGCACTAGAGCCTTTGGATTATCACCGAGTTGGACAATGGACTTCGAAGTTGAAGATGGCTTAGCGAGTTACGGGGTTGATAACGTACTCAGTACTGATCTGCTACATGGATACATGCTTGCTGTTTTATAGGAATTTGGAGTAGCCAAAGAGCGAAGTTTAAGAGAGTTGATTTGTAAATATCTGTTGGAAAATAGTCTTCTGATAAATAAGAGTAATTGGACAAGTGTGTAGGCGTGGGCGGGCGCCCATAGGGAAAGCTTATTATTTCAGGTGGCTAGCCAAGTGGTCGAATGCAAATGGTTAGGCGACGGAAGTCTATATTTATGAAGACGATAAGAGTCTGTGTTTATAAAGGCGGCAAAAGGCGACAAGGGTCTGTGTTTATGATTCGCGATCTGTGGGAAAATAACCAGGCGACACGAGTCTGTGTTTATGATCCGCGTTTATGAAAAACTTCACTATTTCAGCTGCCCTAGCGTAAACTTCACTGATGTGAATGATATCGATATGAATGATATGATATGATATGAATGAATGATATCCATTAAAAATGAATTCAAGGACACAATTTTGAGATGGAAAAAAATCTTCTCTACATCAAATGAAGCTCTCCCATTTAACACCGCTATTAATGCCACGATTCGTACAGGAGACAACGAACCGGTGTACTCAAGAGCTTACCAAAATCTCATGGGTGTTTCTAAAGGATGGCATTATCAGGCCCTCAAGGTCACCCTATATCAGCCCGACCTGGGTTGTGGATAAGAAGGGCACTTACGCCTTCGGGAACATGATCAAGAGGTTGGTCATAGATGTCAGGAAGCTTAATGAGCGGACCATTCCAGACCGAAGCCTACCGCGTCAACCGAACGCCGTTACGGACCCCCGCACCGGAAGTCTTGACCGACAAGTCGTCCCAGAAGAACTAACCCGAACACTGGACGAAGGATTAGAATCACCACCGTCATTGACAGTTATTCACTAAAAGCGGCAACTACTCAGCGTATACCATATATACCCGTACATCCATAAAGAAAAGGTACGCCAACAAATAAAAATTTTTGCTAGAGTAGGATATAATCCGAAATGGCGATAATCTATCACCAACATTAATGAAATTCTTGATGGTCTGGGCTGTGCCAAGTATTTTACTACATTGGACTTGGCAAGTGTGTTCCACCAACCCCGAAGACTGGGCCATATCGGCATTCTCGGTCAAAGACAGCCACTATAAATTAAAGCTAAGAAAAGCCCCTGCTACATTTCAGCGTGTTATGGACAAAGTCCTAGGCACACTAATCGGAGATGTTTAATGGGTAGACCACTAATGTGGTCTACCTGGACGACATTATAATATTCTCCGCGTCTCTGCAAAAACATTTGGACGATAACGGCTCTGTTTTCAAGAAGCTGAAATAGACTTCATGGGTCACGTGGTATCAAATCGAACATGAAAAAGATAGCAGCTGGCCAGGAATTTCCCTGCCCTGCAAATCTAGTCTCTTCTGGCCCCATAGGTAATTACAGAAAATGTATAAAAGATTTCGCGCGATTTACCAAACCACTGACGAAACAATTTAAAGGTAGGAGGTATTAATCTACGGACGGGCATGGCCAGTTAGACTCGGCTATTGATCCCGATGAAAAATATATATACTTTTATGGTCGAAAACGCTACCTTCTGTCTTTTACATACGCTACTAGTAAATAGTATTAAATAAAAATAATAACTAAATACGTTTTAAAAAGCTTAGAAAATTAAAAAAAAATAAAAATTCACTAATTGAGTAATGAATCCAAATATAGGCGGAACACGGCAGTCTACGAATACTAGGAGAAAGTATAAATATACCTGACTATGTCTTCAAAAATAACGAACTTAATATTGATAAAACCCCATGTATCAAAATTAATATTGAATATGTATGCTGAAACCATTACCACCTACAGTAACCAATACTGCCACAAACCACCTACAAAATTACAGGTTGCTGTAAGGAATACAGAACGTACTGAACTTAACCCAACGGAGGTGCCGAGTATAATTTAGTCCTGGCACATTCGATTTGATGGATCCAAGGACGGCCTGCAGGGCGAAGAGTTTTTGTACCGTGTACAGGCGTTACCACAACATAATCTAAGCGGAGATCATCAGCTTTTGTGTGACCATTTACATTTGTTTTTTTGATGGCACTAAAAGTTCCATCAGTCGTACCATAAGTTCAATCAGTGGGGAGTATCAGTGGAGAAGTTTTTTAGGGAAGAAGTCCGAACTCATGATCAGTTTTGCAGATAAATGCTCAGACAGTGAAAAGTAGTTTTCACCTACGAAATTTGGAATATCAGTTAGATCAAGATTTTGATGAATGCTATTCATACATAAGAATACCTTAAAACCCAAATGACATATATTCAACACTTCGGAAAACTTCGATATGGATGTGCCGGTAAAAGCGACATGTCGCAGCAGAGACAATAGAATTACCTAGACAGAACCAAAACAAAAGGACAATTCTGCTCCAGTGGGGAAAATTGATCCAAAGATCCGAGATCCGAGACCGCATCTGAGAAATGCCTTGACCCAAAACCAAAAATTGATTTTGCTCCAGTGAAGGAAATAAATTTAAAAAAGCAAAAGGTTGAGACCGCACCAAGTGTCTTAAGCCAATACTTCAAGTTAAACAACAAAAGAAGGAGTCCGCATTTGAAAAATGCCTTACTTCAAAAGTTGTTAGTGACGCAGTGGATAATGATGTAACACATCTCAATCCCATGTCCGTTGACAATCATATAGTCAACTTCGCGATTAACAACGAGTTAAGCGAATGCAATGAATACAGATTGGAACATCTAAATGCACAGGAAGTTGAGTGTCTAAAGAAGGTCCTATACGATTATATATTCAGTATAAAGAGGGCGAAAATTTGACCTTCACAAGTACTATTAAACATGTCATCCAGACTCAGCATAAGGATCCAGTATACCGTAAACCCTATAAGTACCCCCACCTATATGGGTGGTCCCCAAGAAGGCAGAAGCCTCTGGGATAAAAAGTTTAGGTTGGTAGTTGATTACAGATATCTCAATAAGATAACTGTTAATGCGTATCCGCACCGACTGTCCTGCGGTACGGCTCTTCGCGTGGTTTAACTGACTGTGATTATCCTCGTGCACGTACGGCTCTTGGCGTGCTTTAGCTGACTGTCTATGATTATCCTCGTGCTCGTACGGCTCTTCGCGTCCGTACCCTGCCCGAGTATCCTCCTGGTTAGTTGACTGTCGAGCTGCGCTTGCGCAGTTTCTTTTATAGGCCGCGGGGATTTCTCCCTTTTGCGCACGGCCCGCTCAGTACAAGGTTCAGCCCAGGTCCCGTTAGTTCACGGTGCGTCCTCTTTGAGCTTAACCAAAGTCCGCACAGTTACCGTTCGACCACAGGTCCAGCGTGGTACCGTTGGTTCCCGGTCTCTCCGCTTTGCTCGGGTCCAAGTTCCATTATTTCCCGTTTGACCTGGTTGCCTTGACTCCTTCTGCATTCCAGCCTTCTTCGCTGTACTGCTTATTCTTTCTTTTAAGCATAGTTCTAGATTTTTTATATGCTATTTATATGCTATAGGGTTGGTATAGAACGGGGCTAATAACATCTGGTCCTCGTCTTCTGACTCTTGTTCATTTAAACTCAAAACCCACGCCCATTTTCCCTAAGCCAGCTGGTCAAAAAGGTGGGCAACGCTCATTGAGTGTGTTCGTTACAATTATAGTTGGCGCCCATCGTTAAGGCCTAGCCCGACGCCTGATTTGGCATCTGTCGTTTGACAGCCGAGCTTCCCGTTAACAAACAATCCATCCACTTTTAGTTTCAGTCAAGTATTTCATATTCCGTCCTGGAATTTATGTTTTTTTTTCTGTCAGTTCGGTAAAATTCGAACATTTTAGTTAAAAAACATTCCAATTTGAGTAATGATTCTTAGGATTTATAGTTCTGATTTAAAGTTGGTTCTTTACCAGGATTTCACTATTCAAGCATTACCTTCTGTAACGAACTGATTCT